>WBNO01024458.1:334128-360764 GCA_013400575.1 Peucedramus taeniatus
AGGCTCCTGCCTTCCTTAGCAAACACCTGTCTTTTCAAAGAAGACATTAGACTAGTTCAAGATTATTTTGGTTAGTGCTTGCTTCTGGCTATATTGATTCTGTCAAAGGAGGCAGGGGCTTCCTAATGAAAGTTCAGCTGTGGTATTTTTGGGGAAGAATAGGATAGATTATGCTAGACAAAGCCAATCTTGATAAGCTTAAAGTTAGAGCTAGTCCTGAATAAACATTGTTTGAGTGCACCAATAAATGACACTTGAGAGTTCAAAGGTTTTACTCAGGTGTCAGGTATGCTGGCTAAGACCAGCAGGAAAACAAACACACCCATATAAAAAGTGTAGGTACAAATCAAACATTAACTGGTGTTCTCAGTGTCCCTTACAGGAAATGCACATACACACACACACACACACACATATATATGTGGTTAAATGTATGGGCTCTAAGAAAACTGAGGAATTGAGGTATCACTCTGAGAAGGTTTCAGAAAAACAATACTTCAGCATATGCCCTAGTTATCAATTTTATCAAAGATGGTAGCTATCACCCAAATTCTGATTAAGTCCAGTAGTTACCATCATAGAACTCAGATAGTGGTAATTCCAACTTATTTATACCTTTTCCACAATTAATTTGAAAGTAAACCATTCACCCATTTTTCTAAGTATTTTCAGTTACATCTCTTTTTAACAATCACAGAATATTCTCGGTTGGAAGGGACTCACAATGACCATCTAGTCCAATGAGTGAATGGCCCATATGGGGATCAAATATGCAACCTTGGTGTTATCAGCACCATGCTCTAATCAACTGAGCTCATCTCAGATTATTCATGATGGATAAGGAGTAACATACATGAATAATAAATTCCATAATGCACATGGCATAGAGGAATGCAATAGCCTATGCACTCATACAACAAATTTTGTGGGTAGCTTGGTTTAGTATTTATAGAAAACCATAGTGGTTCTTCAAAATTGTTGAATCAATATTTCAAGAATAGAAATTTACAAAAGTGCTCAGAGTGATCTTTCATACTTGAATATTTAATAATATACTTTGGAGGTATTTATTCAACTTCTCATGAAAACCACAAGGCAGTTTATGTATTATACCTCAGAACAGCCTCTGGTATCATTTAGATATCTTATAAAACCTTATTCAAAAGACAGGAAGATTTTCCACTTGTCTTTTTTGGTTTATATTAATCAAGAGGTAAATCCTACAGCCTGAAAAGCAGTCTCACAGACCTCAGTGGAGCTACTCATGAGAGAAAATGCTGCTGGAAAGAGACTACCCTTTAATAAAAATGAAAATGGAAAAAGTACTGAGGTTGAGTTCCACGCTTCTCATTGCAACTGACACTTTTGCCTTCAAAAACACCATTACATGTATCAAATGTGCTTCTTCTAGAAGAGCTAAATAGCAGACAAGTGCATGAAAGAGAGGGGGCCTTTGGCATCTTTAAATGTGGAGTTAAAATAAAAAAGCCAATTGCTGGGACAGGTGCTCTAATACTGGGTTGCAGGGCCCACGAGGAGGGGTAACAAGTTAGCCTCCTGCCTCTGTGTAGTGGCTCTATTTTTAAGCACAGCCTTTGGGAGTTAGACTGCAGGCCACCATTCCCAACATCTACTTATTCCTTAAGGCTCCTTTCCTGCAGAGCTTGCTGCTTGAGGAAGTACCATGACAACCACCCTGACACTGATTTCAGGTGGGAAACCTGATTCAGAAGTCTGTGCAGGTCTCTTGGTCTACTACACTGCTGGTAATCCCAAGAGCAGGGTTTCCTCCATTTCTGTGATTTACTTCAGTCATGGGAGTTCTGCTGTCAGTCTGAATAAAGCAATTAATATTACTTAATTTTATTTTGCATGCCTTTGTGCCTTACAAGTTGCAATTAGAAATTATAAATTAAATGACATACTTACAAGAGTGTATCATTTAATATGACAGATACTTTCAATTACAAGCACTCGTTTCAGTATGAGTTTCTTCCAGCAAACGATAATTGATGAGGGCAAAAATATTTGTCAGGAGATGTCTAAAGATTTGTCTAGCTTCTTTTAAAAATTCCCCAAACTTGAAGCTGAAAAAATATTGATAGAGAAAACATCAGGTGGTTTGGGGTTTTTTTGTTTCATTTCATTTTTTCTTTTTTTTCTTTTTTTTTTTTTTGTTTGTTTTGTTTTGTTTTGTTTTTGGTTTCGGTTTTTTTTTTTTTTTTTTTTTCAGTGTAGTAAATTTCTAAATACATGATGGGTTTTCCCCCTTCATCCTGACTAGCTCTAACTTCCAAGTGGAAAATCCAGTTACATTACATGTTACAGGCAATTACATTCCTGAAAGGAGAACCAAAACTAGAAGCAGAGCAGTGCAAGGGCAAGTCTGCTCTTTAGTGTGACATTAGAGTATGGATGAAGGAATGCATTAACCAAAACATGCCACATCCTGAGGGCCTGCCTGGAAATGAAGGGTCTGTGCAAAGTGCTGCTCCACTGTGGACTGAGACAATAACCAATATTGGACAAGCCTGAAAAAAAAGTCTGAAAACGTAAGGCCTGAGACTTGTTATGTTTGCCCAAAGAAATTCATGATGGCTCTTGAAGCTTTTATCCTGGTTATAATGGACTTGAAGGAAGCTCTTGTTTCTGTGTACATTGTATTTCACAGCCATTTCTCAGCACTTTGTCAGTCTTTCGGTCTCTCCTTGCACATAGGGTGCTTATAAACTGTGAATGTTTGCAGGTTGTTCTTCTGTTGCTTCGAGGAGAAGTTTAATCAGATTTTCCTTCTCTTTTCAAAGCTGATCATTTTTCTCCGGGATGCTCTTCTCTTGGGTGGGAGATGGGACATGCATCGGGAAACTCCTTTTAGGCATTTCCTGGAGGCTGCTCCCTTTTTTTTCATACACCTCTTTAGCCTGGCTGCCAGCGTTTTGTTATTTCCATGGGTTACAGGAGACATCTTGTGGTCATGAAGCAAAATCACGGAGCGTGCAGAGTGAAATCTGGGAGGGCTGAGCAGTGATGGACTTCCACTGTCTCACAAGCGTTTAGTTCTCCTGTCACCTACAGGGAATAAGGGAAGTAGGAGTCATCCATCTGTCTGAAGGGGCCTTTTGAACTAGGGCAGCCTGGCTGAGCTTGGACAGAACCAGGATTTGAGGCTGTGGAAGTGACGTGTGGGACATTGTCAGCTTTGTGTGTGAGTGACCTGTGAAATCTGCTGCAGCTGGCTCCGGCAGATGTTTCTTAGCTAGCAGTGTGTCTCCTTGCTTGCTGCCATCTCTCTCCAGGAAGGAACACTAATGCAGTTTGGCACAGAGCATGGGAAATGAGGACAAGCATGACAAATGAGAGCACATTCGTATTTAACTTCAGCACAGTAATATTTCTGTGACACTGTGGAAGTGGACATCATTCAGCCAGTCACCTGAACCTCACTTATGACAGTCTGTGGAATCAGGATGCTGTCTGCATTCTTAGCAGATCAATGCAGAGGGAGAGTTCCATTGAGGGAACCTTTTATTTGAAGGTGTCTGTTCAGAAAAAAAAAAAAAAAAAGTAGATTAAAAAAAGTATGAAGAAAAGCAAGAAGAAAAAAAAATAACACAACAGGGAAGCAGAAAGAGAAAGCTAGATGCTTTTATGGTTAGTAACAGGCATCTGTCTCTGATGATAATTACAATTATTGGGCAATAATGTAACAACATTTGTCAGCTGGCCTGGACTTTTACTCTAGTTGGTGCCATGCCCATACATTTGGAAAATGACAATATGTGCCTCAAAGTGAGCACATGACACAAGCTAGAGCAGATGAAGGAGAAAAATGAATGGATTGTGTAAGGGTGATGGAAGACATGAGACCTACCAATAATAAAAAGATGGGTGCAGTTCTAAACTTACCTCCATACCATTCTGTGCAATTAAAAACTTTGTGAGAGAGCAGAGAAATAATGAGTACCCATGCTATGTGAGATGGGGACAACAGTAGCAGCAAAAGGTAACTTTTAGAAACCAACTCAGAAATCATTCAGTAGAAGTTGTGTCAGGCAATCAATCTGGTATTGAGACTGTATAGCAATCATTTGTCCCCAAGCAGCTGTTATCCATGGTGAGGAAATGATTCTTGCAAGTGTGCAATGAAAAAGAACATGATCTTCCAGACCCCATGGAGTCACAGTTTATTAGCAGAGACTTGCAGAAGATGGAAATTCTATTTGGCAAAAGACTGCCCACTCATCTCCATTAGCTATGGCACCAGTAACTCCACAAGTTCTATGCAGAAGGGTATTTAATAAAGGATTAGTGTCAGGTTGACCTGGATACTTTGTTTTGAGATGTGGAAATTGAATATTTTTGATAAAATATAAAATTAAATGAACAGTCCTTTTGAGGAAGAAAAATGAAAGAAAGAGAATAAAACACTTCAGAATGTTTCTACAAGTGACAAAACAACATTGTGCAAAATTTTCACAACTTCTCTCCCTTTCCTTTCCCTTTGTTAAATGAAATTACTGATAAAATGATGCTATTTTGCAAATGTGTCGATGATAAGGAAATTGAATTCTCTGTTCTGACATTGTTTTCCCAACATGCTCAATTAACCAGTTCACTTGTCTTTCAGAGGTAAATTTTGTTCCCTTCCTTGAAAATTTTGTACAATTAATGCTTGGCCCAGCTGTAACAGCTCTGCACACACTGCCTCAAAATGGAGCAGCACTTCTGCCAACTACAAATGTGGGGGCCAGTGCATCTCAGGCAATATGTCCTCCTGGAGCAAGACAGGGGAAATGGCACAAACACAGTCTGGTCCTTCCAATCCTTTGGAACTTGAGTGGCCCTATGTGCAGTGTACACCTGTCATAATTTAAATCATAGAATCACGGCACCATGGAACAGCCCAGGTTGGAAGGGAACTCAAAAGTTCATCTGGCCCAAGATTTTTTGGGAAGCGGAGCCTCAATGAGATTTTATAGCAATCTGACTAGTCTCAAGTTGAAAACCTTTGGTGATGGGGACCATTTTTCTGGTAAGGTTGTTCCACTGAGTTATTATTCTCACCATAAAAAAATTCTTTCTTGTATCAAGATGAAACATCTCCTAGTACAACTTGTACCCATTGCCTCATGTCTTTTCCATGTGTCTCTTTGTGAAGAAGGAGCCTCTGTCCTCCTTGTATCTGCCCTCTAAGTACTGGAATACTGTGATGAGATCCCTGTAAGCCTTGTCTTCTCCATGGATGATAGATCTAACTCCTTCAGCTTTTTCTCATGAGGCAGGTTCTCCAGCCCTTTCATCATCTTTGCAGCCTTTATTTGAACCCCCTCCAGTCTGCTTCTGTCTTTCTTGAAGTGTAGTAACCAGAACTGGACACAGCAGTTCAGATGCAACCTGACCAACCCTGAGTGGAACGATCTCATCTCCATTGCTGCCAGTAATGCCCCTGTGGCTGCAGCCCAGGATCCAGTTTGACTTCATTGCTGCAGCCATGCTCTGCTGACTCACGTTCAGCCTTTGCTGTGCACCAGGACCCTTCAGCAAGGCTGCTCCCCAACCACTCAGATCCTAACCTGTACCAGGCTCCTTCAAATCTCCGCTGCATTTGCGTTTCTTGCCTGCTGAAATATCTGGGAATGGTTGGCACAAGAGAAAGACTTGTACAAACCAAACCCTATGTCTTCTGAAACGTTCCTTGTATTAGGGTTTCCAGGAAAGGAAGAGATATAGCCTGAGGGCTTTTCATTAGTTTCATTCCATGTGCTTCTTGGCCATGATTTTCTTCCTAGCCAGCACTGACATTGAAATGTATGGTCTAATACATTTGAAAAATGTTATTCAACCCTCATCCTTACCTCCACAGAAGTGAGTGGATTCACATCAACTCTGGGCTTTCCAAAGACTCTTTATAAATTGCAGGTGGGAAATTCCTGAGTCTCAGAGATGCCTGGATGTGCTCCAGACTTGTCAGCATGGAGCAGGCACCATGTATTGCTCTGATGCAAAAACTGAGATGAAGTTCTTTGCCATTTGCATAGCTGGCTAGTCCAGAACTAACATTATAATTTACAATATTGAATGAATTTTGCTCATAAGCAGGCATTGCTGACATTATCTGAAAATGCTAAGCCTGATCAAACAATTGGCTTATCTCTTCCTCTTGCCTGATAAGCCACGATCAGTGTGTGTCTATGAATGCTTGGACATACCATGCTCTGGTATTTCACATCTGCCTCACTTGCAAAGCTGTAGTTTAAGTTAAACCTGCTTGGCAATAAGTTATGAGCATGTTTGTCTTCAAGCTTCTGCAGATATCCTTTTGTAGTACCCAGATTTTGCAGTAGTCAGTCTCCAAACTTCACCATGGCCTCTGGTTATGTTTGAGGGACAAGTCAGTAATGTTAATTTGTAGATGAAGCACATAGCTGTCATCCACAGAGTGCAATTCAAATTGCCTGGTATACCAGAGTGTCACAGCAAAGGGATGAAATAGGCAGAAGTTCTCATTTATTAAGTGTTGAACTTCAAAATTCTAGTCACGTTTAAAGATTTCAGCAGGGTAGTGGGGGCAGGGAGGGGACAGAAACCTTAAAGTCCAGCCCAGAATAGACACTTGGTTTGGCACAACTCCTAATTAAGCTGTGAAACTCGTTTCACATAGCTGATGCAAGTCAAAGGTACAAAACTGTTCAAAATGCAATTAGACACATTCCTAGGGAAAAGTCAAACAAGGACAGAACATCAGAATGAGGATTCACTTAATACCTCAATAATTCCTTGAGCCACAAACAGCCAGAAGCTGTAAGTGCTAGGGGGAAAATTGTCAGTGTAGGCATGTGCAGTTCTTGTGCTGGCTCCTAAGCATCTGTTAGCAGCTGCTGTTGGGGGTAGGCAAGCAGTTTTGGTGGACCACTGGTCTGGGACAAGACAACAGGCTTTATGCTTTTACATCTACAACTCTTAGATCCTGCAGTCCCAGAGACTTCCATTTGAGTATCCTGCATTGCAAAAAGACACTTCAAATGTGGGGCTGTATGCTTTTTCATAGAAGTATTCTAAGCACAATTTTCATAAAAGAAAAAAACCAACAACCCGCAGAAAAGTTATAGCATCTGTAAGGCCTTGTGTATTTCCTCCTGTGTCTGTACAAGCAAATGCCAGAATGCTCCTAGAAAATCAGAGCAGGGTATCAAACTTACATCTCAGCAAACTGCTGTTATTGCCTGCTATTGTTTCTGCAATAAATTCCTCTCACCAAAACTTTGGCTTAGAGTAGGGGAAAACCTAGATTTGTCAGCTGCCATTTTCTGTTGATGATTCCTTAAAAGCTTTAATTAGAAACACACCTGATAGTTCCTTTTAAACACATGGTGAACAGCTGTCACATAAGCACAGTAAAATTTCAGCACAGCAGTTTTCTCACAAGAGACCCATTGCTAATATAGCAAAAATACTGCTAAAACTATGGGCTTTGGGCCATGTAAATTGTATTAATGCTGATGAAAATTAGTTTTATGGGCTTATGTCTAATAATACCAACAAAAGAGTGAATCCAAAAATGGGATAAATGCTAAATACAAGCTCTGTAAAGTAACAGCAATATGGTATGTGTTATGTGTGCATGGAAAAGAAGCCAGCTGATTATTGGTATTGTGTCTGAAAAAGAGACTATTGAGGGACTAATTTCTGGTAATATTAATCATATCTTAAGTATATTTGACCCCCACAGATCAATTGCTGTTTTCAGGAACTGAATGCCACATGGCATAAAAGTATTCCCAAAAGAAATATATTCTTCTCTACCCAAATGTCATTATCTAAAAGTGGATAAAGATTATTTGCATAGAGAATGTGAAGGAGATATTTTTCAGCTATTACAATGCTTCTGGGATTAGCACTTTTAGAAGAGATGATTCCTTCTTGCTTTTAGTTTTATTTTTAAATGGAATAATAAGTCAAATTCTCATTCTGGATTTTATTTTGTTTTTATTTTCCTTCAGGTAACCACTGGCAAAGCCTCCTGCTTTCCACAATTTTGTTTTAATGCAAAGGTATCAAAGACAATCTTTTTTTAGAAGTGGCAGGAGGAAAACATGGTTTTGTTCCTTTTTCTTCTGTTTTTTGGACTACCAGAGGCTCATGCTGCAAACGACACGTGGTTAGATGCTGTGTAAGAAATATGGATAATATACTGTTCTTAACTCTAAAGTACAAAATTCTCTTGCTCCTAGCAGTAGTAGAAATAGGAATCATAGATATCAAATGTGTTAAGGAGGGACTTTAATATTGTAATCTAATTTTTTGCTGAAAGACATCAAGTGTATCTAGGCCAATGGCAAAGTTGTTTGTCAAATAATTCATGAATGCCTTGAATGAAGGATGTTGATCAGAATTTCTCTACTCCTTGATCCTGAGACTCATTGTCTTTACAATGAGAAAATCTACCACATATCTAACCCAGTTTATCTTTGCTGAAAAACAAAATAATTTCTTTTTGGCCTTCTTCATCTGGTCAACAGCACTCTTTTTTCACTGATCAGCAGCTCACAGCTTGCCCCACACTCCTCTTGCAAATCATAGAATGGTTTTGTTTGGAAGGGACTTTGAAAGTATCTAGTTCCAAACCCCTGCCATGGCCAGGATTGTCTTCCAATGTCCCAGGTTGCTCAGAGCCCCATCCAGTCTTGCCTTGAACACTTCCAGGAATGGGTCATCCCCATTTTCTCTGGACATTCTCACTCATTCCAGTGCCTCACCACCCTCACAGTAAAGAACATCTTCCTAACATCTAAATCTAAACATAGCCCCTTTAAGTTTAAAGCCATTCCTCCTTGTTCTATCACTACATGATCTTGTAAAAAGTCTCTCCCCAGCTCTCTTGTAGTCCCTACTGGGAGGCCACAACAAGGTCTCTCCAAAGCCTTCTCTTCTCCAAGTGGAACAATTCCAATTCTCTCAGACTTTCCTCATAGGAGAGGTTTTCCATCCTTTACAATAAAGCCAGAAATAAGACTCTGCAGTCACCTCACATCAACACACTGACACTGCCCTGGTGCCACCAGCACCATGAAGGGTTTTCCAGCTAGGACACACTTCAGCCCTTGCAGAAGCACCTGGGGGGACCAGAGAAACTCCCTGAGCTCCATCGCTGCTTCTCACTGATGCAGCTTCAAGATCCCTGTGTGTTTTAATCGAACAGATTATTCAAGAAGACTTGCAAAAAAAGTCCAGGAAAAGCTCAAAATGAACTTGTTCAGGAGGATCTGAAAGGGTGGGAGGAGCAGGACTGGGCTTGGAGGGGCTCCAGCTGCAGCAGATGTTGTGCTGCTGCTGGGGCACACTGATGAAGTGGCATCACAGGGACACCTCAAAAGCAGGTATCTAGAGTTGTATTGCAGCTTTCTTCAGGGAAAACTGTTGGAAAATCCAGTAGAATTTTTGCATGTTGGAAAATCCAGCTCATCTGACTGGAGCTGTAAACTTTATCTCCCATCCCATCAGGGCAGTGCCAGGGCCAGGGGCACCCTGGGAGCTCCTTGGGGACCATGAGAGCTCCATGCTGGGTCTGTCAGGGCAGGTTTTGGCAGCTGAGGCTCATCTCACACCACAGCCAGGAGCATTGGGCATGTCCCTGGGGCTGGGGACAGGACAAAATGTGGACCTGTGGGTTGAAGCAGGGCAGTTGGGAGCTGGAGATAGCCCTGCTGTGGTTTTGCGGCAGGGGCTGATGGCCATGGCCAGCTGACACGAAGTTCTGGGCTGTGGGCAGGGTAGGGGGAGGCCTGGAGGGATGGAGAGGGACAGGCAGGGCTGGCAGAGCCACAGAGCTTTGACACTACCTGAATTTTCCTTTCCATCCTTCTCAACCAGTTGCACTTAAGGCGCAAAAATCTGGTGTCTATGAGGTGCTGATAAGTCTTTTGAGAGTAACCAGTTTAATACAATCCTTTGGCACAAGTGCCATGACTAGTGCACTCTTTTTATCTGTGTTTTGCAAGGCAGAGTTGACTTCCATAGAGCAGAAACCTGGTCCTTCTCAGTGCACCAGCTACCAATGAATCAATCCAACTTTGAACATGAGGGTGACTTGTTCAAAAGTTCTTTCTAAGTGTCACAAGATATGTAGAGCTGAAAAATGTCATGCTGATAAAATAAGCATCTTTATAAGCATATATTGTCTGAAATGGGTCATGTTCCAGTAGCATGCAAAGTGCCAGAACAGCAGATGCAAGGGCTGGGCAGCATAAGTTCTGTGCACACCTGAGGACTTGACACCTGCCTTCTTCTCTAAGTTGTCTGTGTGCTACTCAAATGTTGTCACCTCTCCATGTCTCTGTATGAGGAACTGCTGAAACTAATGTCAAATGAGGAGTTCTTCAGGGAGTGAGTGAATTCCATCTTGTTTCTCTCTATTGCCTGGATAAGTTTTAGGTTGTGTCAGATTTTCTTCAAGGTTTTGCTAGGCTCTTTGGGACAAGCAGTGACAAAGAAACAAGTTTATGTTCCTGAATATCTTCAAACCAAACTCAGAACTTTATCTGTTTCTTTGGCCAAAATGAGGTTAAGTCAACTCAAAAGTTTTTTGGTTCAACATTTAGCTAAATGATATGGAATAAGTGAAACTAAACAAATAAGTTTTCCCCTCTGGTGTGAAACAAAAAAGTTAAAAAACGTGGATCAGAACTGCCAAAAACAGAGCCAGAGTTTCTCCAGCTCACTGCTATGGGTGTGAGTTACAGTCCTTCATTCCCAAATAAAAGGTGGGCTGAAGAAATTCACTCGTGATACAGACATGCAACCCTTGGGTGAAAGCAGAGCCTCTCTCAAAATCTGGTTCTTAAATTTTTGAAGTCACAAATCAAGGTTAGACATGATATACTGTCATCTGACAATGACAATTTTCTTCTCTCCTCTCTGTCTTTTTTTAGTTGAAATGAAGTATGAATTGACTAAACCTCAAACTGACTGTTTATATTTACTTGTAAATAAATATCTTGCCATTAGAGACTATTATATGTCTGCAAATAAGTCTATTTTTTCCTGATGTCACAAAAGTAATTTACCAGAACAATTTTTTTTTTCTCAGAATGGTGGTGCTTAATCATTTTACGAAAATGCGGGAAAGAACTGTTGTGTGTCTTTTGCCTTGTAAAGAACCATTAAGCTGTGGACCTATTAGCTGGTGTTTGGAGGTTTCATTTGTCTCTCTTTGAGGTTATATAATGAAATATTTATTGAAAAAGAAGAAGTAACTCCCTTCCATCAGTAAACAAGTGTCTCGTTCACCTTGTGAAGATGTAGGATGGACAACTCTTCAATGAAACTACGGTGGATACATGGGTTTGCTGAAGACATCTTATCAGGAAAGTGGAACATCTGTTCTGACTCTCACATTTTCCCTCAAGGAATTCCTCTTTTAAGCTACCACAGTTTACATTGTGCCAAGGATTTTATTTATCACTCTGACACATTCAAAACTACTAACTTGATGTCCATCTAAACTGTACCAAAGTAGCTATGGTAGCTGAAGAATTTTATATTTGCTTTTCTTAAAACTTTATAAGCACCTGTTTTCCTGTAAGTATGTGCACAACTTAAATAATTAATTCTCTTGTGCCCTTTCTCATCAGACACATACAGAAGTCATTTGTTAGTAGGGTCCCATTTTGTCTTAGGCATTTCAGTTTTGTGATTCTTTATAGATATTTTTAATATGTGGCTTCCATTTCAATATTAACTGACAGTGCTTGTAAAAGTCTTTTAGGCCTTTATAATGCCATTAAGATAAAACAGTAAAAAAATAGGAATGGTAACCCCTGACAGTTCAGAAGCTTAAGAGAGTCACATGTGCTTTTGGTGCATGGCCATGCCAAATTATTTCTCAAATAATGTGTTAGTATTTATCTTTCCTGATGTACTGTTTTGAACATGTTAATTTTCAACTACTTACTAAGAGACAGATTATCAAAGAGACTCAGCACCCACCTGCAAAGGGATAACGATTGCCAAGCCCTTAAACACTCACCTTTGCAGTATTTTATTCCAGATAATCAAATAAACCCAAAACCCACTTCCAAGTGTGTGAACATCTGGAACCTCTTCTGATGCTCAAGTGAGAGATAGATCTTTCTGAGAGTCTATTCACATACACCTTTTCTTTGACATCAGGCTCCTAAAATATGATGTATAGTCCTGAAAGTTGACTTGCAATGTTATTTTACATAGTCAAAATAAGTTATGAATTCCATTTTAAAAAATCTGTTGCCATGCACGGAAATCTCCTAAAGCTCTGACAGTCTGAGCCTGTATTACACCTGACTGATTTCTGATACAGGAGTTAGCACCAACATTTCACCGGACAGGGCAGATTGGATAAACTCCTACCCTGTCAACACATCTGAGCCTTACCTTCAAAAGATCCAGCCTTCACCTGTGACTCCTTTTCTCACCAATCCCACTATTTGCTGAATTACTAAATTTCATCATCCATCTTCATTGCAAGCGTTTTTGGCTGGGGAGGAATGGGAATTCAATTGAGCTGGTGGGGCATTGAAGAAGTATCTCAACTAGAGGTACTCATGATCACTTTAGGAAATAATAGTACAATAGCACCAAGCTCTGTTCCTTGGTTTGCCTGCTTTAGTTGTTGCACTTGATGTCTGAGGACTTTTCTCTATTCTTTTCAATTCATACACTTTGGCTAACATTTCAAGTAAAAAAATAGAAATAGAAAATTCAGTGTATTAAAATATTTTATTTTTCTTACTTTAGAACCTCAAAACAGATTCCAGGTGGTCTAAATGTGGGAACTGGGACCTCTTAATTTATAAAGTGTTTGGAGGAAAATGTTGAATCCTCATTTCTTGTGTTAAACAGAGAATTTTGCAATATTGCTTGCTTAGCTGTTTTTCTCCTCTCTCAATATCTTCTGTCAGTAATGAAATTAAGTGCAAATGAAAGTTAAATGTCTCATCTTTGAAGTATAATGTATAGAGAAAAATGTTATTTTAAATAAGAAAGTACTGCACTGTAAATTCTTCCTCTTTTTCCATCATGTTTAAGGACATCTGATTTCAAATTGCCTTAATCTGTAGTCTCTAAACAATAATTTTCCAAGAGAACAGGGAAATAGTGGAAAATATAATGATGTTCATTATTTTGGCAGTATTGGTTAAAAAGGATTTTGGTATGCATTCCTATTCATCAGAAATTTGGAACTTGAAAGACTGCACCAGATATTTACAGTTTCATAAAAGTTGTTTCATTTCATGACCTCTTTTTCACTGCTGGATCTGATATTTTATTTTGCTTATCACCATTTAGCCACTCAGCTCCCAAATCTAGTTTCATGTGTCAGTTAAACACAGTATTTGACTTGCCCAAAACACCAGACACTGCAGATCTGAAATGAACCATAAGGCGGGGGATTAAAGCAATTTGAAACAGGATTTCAGTTGTATGGACTTCACCCGTGTGTACTTACCCAGTCACCTCTAGAATCTCCAAAAAGAAATTATCAATTTGCAGAATAATATCAAGCTTTTATGACAGTTTAAACAAGAAAACTGAGAATGAATTGTTCATGCTGCCATTCATGCATCTGCGAATGTGTTCCCTTCCTAATTTTGCCCATATGCAGCTGCATGTTCTCCCTAATTAATGAATTGCCCTCAGGTTACTCACCCAGACACATCTAATCTATCTCTGTCCAGAATGACTAAACTCTGTGCAGCATTAAAGATGTAAAAGGCCACAAATTACTTTCTTGATCTTTTCAACTAGATCGCTGCTTACTGAATGGCATTCTCTCCATGTGGCATTCAGGGTGATTTCATCACCTCAGGGCTGAAGCTTTCAGTAGAAGTGAAGTAAAGCCTCTGCTTCTAAAAAGCTCATCAATTCAGATTCCAGTCCAACAGAAGAAATGTTCACTTCAGGTTTACCCTTATAATAACATGGATCCAATAAAATGTGTAAGTATGCACTTCCTCCATGCACTTTAAGCAAAGTTTCTTGAGAACAATTTCCAACTAAAGTTATGTGATTGAGACGAATTTGTTACATAAGGGTGTTTTTTCCCAGACCTTACAATAAGCAAGTGTGTGCAGTTAGCATATAAAGCATATAAAGCAAATAAGAATAGGAATATGTCATCTTTAATGCCAAATAACCTCCACTGCGGTGTATAGGTGATGCAATAAGGGTGTATGCAATTGTCATGTGAATTTTACTGTTTTTTTCCTTACATTTCTTAAATTTTTTTCCTCCTTAAGGTCTCTGAGAGCAAAAAAAAAAAAACACTTCATGCTCTTCTGGCTGCTATGAAATGAAACATCAACAGTACTTGGGCTAAGGAATTGGAAATTATAGTGCTGGATGTGAATTCCCTGCAGGAGTCCAAGCAGCAAGCAGGCTTGCTTATTACATTGAAGACAAAAAAATGTCCATACAATTTGACCTCTCTTTCAAGTGTGAACACCACAAGAGAAGAAGCTATCAGCACAGTAATATTGAGGATTCTGTAGCAGGCACAAATTTGGCTGGAGACTTGCATTTAACAGAAAACATTCCCTGTGATCTTTAGCTGGAATTTGCCAGTGAGACCAAGGCTTATTAATGCCCAAACCGTGAAAAAAAAGGAAGAGAAAAAAACTTAGTTGTGTACTTTCTAAGTAATATGGTGAAAGAGAACAGCAGATGTGGAGTTTATTTCCCACTTTGAGACCACTTTTCCTGTATAATCACAGAGAACCAGTCTCTCTTGTGCTTACAATTCCTTATTCATGCCTGTCCTCTCTTTTCATGTTGTGAAGCCTCTGGGTAAGAACTGTTTCCAACAAGTGCATACAGTGCCTGACATAGTGCACTACCTGTACTAGCCAGCACATTGTGATTTAACCATAGTAGGAACAAAAATGTGAGGGGAACATTGAGGAGCTCTCTGTCAGCATAATGAAGTAATATTGAAAAAAAAAAATAAATCTGTTGTTTGTTTGGTTTAATGTAAGTTAGAAATGTGAGTGAAACGAACCCATCACTTTATTTAGAATGCTTAAAGGCTTTTGTTGGCTTCATGAGTTTACTTTTCAAGCATCCTTTGATTAAATAACGTGTGCCAGATAAAACTAGAACTTTTTCTTAAAAGTAGATTAGAAGAGAATGGGTTCTGGACAATGGTACCTGAAGCCAATTGAATGAGATTCAACAAGGAGAAGTGCCAGGTCCTGCAAAGCACCAGGATGAGAGGAAATGGCCTCAAGTTGTTCCAAGGGAAGTTTAGAACAGGTATTAGAAAATAATTCTTCACTGAAAAGACAATTAGACACTGGAAAAAGCTGCCCAGGGAAGTGGTGGAACCATCATCCTTGAAGTGTTCCAAAGGGGTGTGGATGTTGCACTTGGGGATGTGGTTTAGTGGTGGAATTGACAGTGCTGAGTTCAGAGCTAGACTCAATGATCTTAGAGGTCTTTTCCAACTTCAATGGGTCTATGATCCTATGATTTTTTTTAAATTTAACTACAAAAATTGTAAGTTTGGGAAAAACTGACAGATGTGATACTGCCATACTTTCCTGTTTTCTGAACTACTTTTTTGCTCCTGTTGGGAAAGGTGCCTTGAAAATCCTAAAGTCAGCAGCTGGCATGTTAGATCCTTGTTTTGCTACCCCTCCTGACAGGCAATTCTGAACTGTTGTTACTGTAATGCCATACTGTATACTGACTACCACTGCACGTATCTGCTTTTCTAATTGTGTTTGGATTCTTGAGGAATAACTTCATTGTAAAGAATTCCGTTCCTCAGGCACTCACCCAATATTTAGGACAGTGTAATCAACCCCCTGGGAAGATAATACAGGAAAGCTTGATTGCTGGTGCCAATAGGGTTTCTTTTCCAGGTCACTGCATGAAGTGAGGCCTAGAAGGTGGTTATTTTCCAATTTGTTTCTTTTCCTAGTCATTAAGGAGGCCATATTAGTCACCTCCATCTTTTAGACCTTTCTGCAGGATCCAGAATTATGGATGCAGATGCAGAATGTTCCATCTGGATCTTTTGTAGTCTTCAAAGTTTAGTATATTGCAGTCTTTGTATAGGTCTTCAATATTGATGTAGGTGAGGTTGGTTTTGTTTATTCTTTGGACATGTTGTTTTAATTCTAAAAAAAATGTTAAAATAAAATGAAAAAAAAAAAAAAAACAAACCAAAAAAAAACAACAAACAAGAAATCACCACAGTTGAATTTTGTATTATGCATTTTGCATTTTTTATAACCATAGATTGTCCTTACCGAAGGATAATCTTCAGTGACTGCCTCTGAGTTCCTGATATAAGGTCAAAATATTGAAGCTCTTTTGGGATTTGTTACTGCATAGCACTGCAATGTAGCTCTTACTGGCAGGTGTCAGGGTTGGCAGTCAACCTGAGCTACCCTGTCTTCAGGGAATGAATTGGTTCTGAATAGCTGAAATTTCATTTTTACTGTCTGTCCAACCAGGTTGGCTAATCTCTGCTGGCCAAGGTATTGATGCAAGCTGAGGATTGCCATCTTCTTTGAAATTGAAAAAGTTTTGCAATAGATGACCAGTAGTTTTATCACTTGCATGATTATTTCTGGAAGCAGGATATTTTGGTGCAGAGTGATAAATTTTAGCTTTTAGCATCTTTGATGCTTCCTATTGAATGAACAAATAAAAACACTTTAAAATTAAAAATAAGTTGCTGTTTGGTACTATTCCAAAACAGTGAACACTTCCTTACTGTAATACTTGTTTCTCTCAGCACAGAAAGCAACTGCAGCACACAATTCCTTCTCAACAGTACCAACACTAAGATGTTCTAGTTTTTTTCATCCTTAACTGCATGCTGCAGTGGCCAGAGCTGTACGTTGTTTCCAGAAATACAGAAGGCTTATAATTTATAAACTAATTGACTGATTTCACTTGCAAATTTCTGTGCTGAAATTGCTCTATAGGAAGCATTTAAACAAGTTTTGCATCATGAGATGATCAGAATGAAATCCAAAAAGAAGTTGCAGGAGACAGAACTCTGAGTGCCCATCCTATTTGATCAAAAATCACTCCTGTAATTGCTGAGAAAGGAAGGGAGGAAAGTGGTGGCCCTTCCATACGTTTTCCCAGAGACAGCAATGGCAGCAGGGTACTTGAAGTATGTGAGATGGGCGTGCTGCTTTCTCTGTGGCAATTTGTCTCTCAATATCCTCAGAAGCAGAGGAAAATATCTGTTAGCAAAACCAGATTTGTGCATCCTATCATCCAGTGCCAGGATGGTGATACATGAATGAAGGAGTGCTAGGATGGTGATGCACATGAAAGGAGAAGAGAAGAAAAATGCAGCAGAAAACTGTGACCACTTGGTGACATGATCTGGGCCATGTGCACCCCATGCAAATGGGTCTCGTAGTCCTCTCAATATGTATGATGAATTTTCCCTACAACAATTTTGTTTTATTATAGAGGCAAGGATCCATGTGTTTTAATACCCATTTTGTGGAGAATACGTTTACAAATTGTTTTAATAACAGTTATGTGCATTAATTTCACAATGCATTTTCTTACTGTAATGCAATTACGAAAGCATTTCTCTGAAGCCTGGTAGTAGACCGAGTCTGGAAAATTTAAAAAAAAATAAATTAAGGAGCATATTTCAGAGTTTGAAGACTCAAGTACTTTTAAAGGCAACTGCTGTCAATGTTGCTTTTGTGTTGACTGAATCCTTTTAAAAGGTTTTGTGGTGCGAAAAGCACCTTTTAGTGGGTTTTCATAATGCACTGGGAGAGAACAAGAAAATGTTTTTCTCACCATGGCCGGTCACAGAGCGCACTTAGAACATCGCGTACCCAGCCCGGGAGGCGATTTTCCATCGGGCTCTCAGGCGCAGCCGGTGGCACCGGCACTCACGCCTGCCCCTGCTCGCCTTGGGGACTCTTTGCTGCTTCCCAGCGCACCTCGGCATGACTCAGGCCCCTTAATGCGCCTCTAGGAGATACTCGGGGAGAGGGCTCGAACCCTCCCGAAAGCGAGAGATGCACGTCCCCGCAGCCTGCAGGAGGCGAAAGTGCTTTTATTGTAAGAGCGCGGCTGGGAGCAGGAGGGCGGCGAGCCCCGGTGCCAGCTGCGATCCAGCAGCCGCAAGGTGGCACGAAGGGTTTGCGCTTCCCCCGCCCGATGTCCGCATCCAGCAGCGCCCGGGCTCGCCCTGCCGCTGGATTCACCCGGGCGCTGAACTCCCCCGGCGCGCAGAGCTGCCATGGGACAGCCTCCGGGCATCGCTGTGTGCGAAAGGCAGCCTTGCTATGCCCTTGAGGCTGCTGCTTCTCAGTCTGGCTAAAGGAAAACCAGCCTGTGCTTCACCTACTCCTGCAGAAATCCTCCCTTGCTGTCGCTCAAATCCCCTCAGGACAGCCATCACTTCTTGTCTTATATGGTCCGTGGCATCGGCAGATGCCTCTCAAGCACATAAAATGTCAAGCCCTTGGCTGAGATGGCCAGACCCCCAAGTGCACCCCATGCTCACAGCACTCGGGTCTTATGCAACAGGGTCGTGAGAGATCAAACAAACAGCAAATATTCCCAATTCGACTCTTCTAGTCCTGCTGCTCTCAGCCTAGTCTGTTACAGATGTTTGTTTCCCATCCTGTGGATCTGTTACAGATCTAACAGCCAGGAAAATGAGAAAATCACTTACACAGGAGTCTGACACAATTTTCTGCACTGGCACCTTGGTGATGCTATGGTGGGAATAAAATTGGGTTTTCTGTCACAGATGAACCTCTCCTTCGTATATTTGTGGTACCTTTGTTGTATATGATGCATTTGTGACACTTAAGGCTTTCTGGGGGTGGACAGGACAGGACAGGATGGATGGATGCATCTCATGATGCTTTTGCTCAAGCAAAATTGAGTGATGAGGATGTGATAGAGAGAAAATCTGGTGCCGAGTTATTAAAAAGTACACTACAGATTTTCTTTGCAATATGTCTGTGTGAACTTCACTGATTTCTCTGCAATTCCACTTCATTCACAGACAAGGTTTTCCTTATAACTTGCTTTCAGATGCTTTGTGCAAAAAATGTTTAAGGAGCTTCTATCAGAAGTACAGCTTCTGCTGGTCCCGTTGGGAAAATAGTGTGAAGGTGTCACCTCTAAAATTTTTCCTTTTGCCCTGCCTTAACATTTTACCTGGAAGATAGTCTAAAGGTTTAAGATATTGTAAAATAAACAGTTCCTACAGCCAGTATTATGCAGGTGCCATTAACAGCCCAGTCACAAGAAAGGCAAACATTCAGAGCTCCCATTTGTTGTATTCATATATTTAAAACTTGCTGCTTTTATAAATAGGACTCCAGGCCATGTAAGGATATTAGTGACATGTAATAGTTCACTGGGAGTTGCAGGTATGCAGAGCTCAGCAAAAGGAAGGCAGCAACTGTGAACTAAAGCAACCATAAGTGCTCTGCTCACAGACCTCTGGGGAACTAAAAAGCTGTGCCTGACTTCAATCCACCTTGCTTCTTCCAAAATACCATCTGAATGGAGACCTCCACCACCCCCTCACCTTTTCTCCATTTCTTAGTAGTTAAAAAAATTGGATTTTAATATCTCTGTGACCTTTCAGTTTTATATTACCCAACTGGTACAGAGAATATGTTTTCTTCTTCAAGTGCAGCTTCCCTTTTGCTGCAGGCTCATTTAGGACTAATGTAGCACAACACAAGATACCTCTAAGATGTAATGTTTTGCAACACTTTTCCCAGTTAGCATCCCTGACTTTTATAACCATGGATCATGCATTTTGGGGTGGTTTGGTTCCCATCCTGTGGAATCTACATAAATGGAGGAGTGATCCTGAAAAAGTATTTACTATAGGTTTAGCTACTTAAACCAAATGCAGATGTTGAAAACAAGAGGAGTCATTGGACATTACACTTTTCTTCACATCCTAATACCAAGTTTATACTTTTTATCTGTGAGTCAATGCTTGGGAACTCTTGCCATCTTTCTAGTGCACTTCAGTGACTATGCTGACTTTACCTGTCACTGTTTTCCAGCATAGCTGTGTGCACCATAGTTCATTAAGAAAAAATATGAGAAAAACTTGTGATTCAGCTCTCCTTTACTGTCTCTTCTTCCCCCACGAAAATCAAGGAAGAACACCAACTATATTGAGTGTAATGACTAGCAGTATTATTCACTAATCAACACTGGAAGATGGGGAAAGATTTCTTTTGAAGGACAGCTTTTAATCAGTTGCAAAGTCTCCTTTGATTACCCTGTTCTCAGAGGATGAGTAATGTTGTTTTAATTATTTTTGGTTTAGTTCAAGGTTATTAATCATCTTCAAACTAGTAACAAATACATGGATTCACTAGTGTTTCATGTTACTGACTGTGCATTTTCTTTTTCTTGGAGACACTTTCTTTGCCATCTAAGAGCTGCTGATTTCTACATGCACTGGTGGAGACCATCACATAGTGACTACAGGTTTGGGGGCTGGGGCAGGAATTTCTTCAACTAAAATCACTCTTCATAGGGGCTAAATACTAATCTCCCTTGAATCCATGACAGAACTCATTGGCAGATAGTCACTTTATAGATTAATGGCACAGAGTGTTTGGAGACACAAGAAGTATTATTCCCGAGTGGTAAAACTCCCACACTGGCAAAAAATTGGGATTCAGGTTAGCAAAAGTGACCATCTGACCCCACTAAAGCAATCAGAATCTTTGACATCAGTGGGGCCAGGTATTGGTTTCAGAACTGTTCATGTTTTTTAGCTATGTGCTCCCAAGAAAGTCACTGAGTTTGCTGTATTTCATACCTTACTGGACAAAACAGATGTAATATGTTTATGACTATTTTGTCAATTTTGATTTGAGAATTTTGATTTAAGGGTCAGGAGATAATAATATGACATAAGAATATTGTGAGATTAGTGGTAATGCATTCAGATGAAACTTATTGCATAATTGTAGCATATTTTATAAGTAAAAACACATTAGGTATGGGCATATACCCAGATCACATGCAGCTCATTTTCATATAAAATAAAAGATTTTTTTTTCTAAATTTGTGATGTGGGGGCTTTAGCATAATTTTCTCAAGACTGAACAAATATTTTTCCCTTTCATAAACAGAACTTTATTATCCTATTCCAGTATTTATCTTGTAGTAAACAAGGTTTACCTTGTTGTACCTCTGTGATAATTATATAAAAATATTCTACATTAGGAATGGGAGGAAAGAAAGAGAGGCTATGTGAAAATGAACAGTACATCAGAAGCAATCTCTGTCTTAGAACAGAACTGGTAGAACTGGTCTGAGGAGATAAGTAAGGGTCAGGAGCTGTATCAAAAACAGAGTTATTTACTTTCTATAGAGGAGATGTTTGAATAAATAATGTTCTTGACAATGGCTGTCTTTTGAATGGGATAATTTTTTTATATTCCAGAAAGGTATGTGAAACATATAAAGGTTTCTCCTTGTGGAGTTCTTATTAAAAAAATCAAACGAGAACCAAACCCAAAAGCCAAAACACTCTTAAGTGTTAGCATTAGGTGATAAGGTGTTACTTCTGCATTTCCTTGCTCAAACTTGTTGTCTATTGTGTTTCAGAGCAAATTAATGTCACACTCAGATATTTCATCAGAGAAACTAACTGAAGTTATTTATGCAATGGTAGAACATTCTTTACAGTTAAAACCAATATACATTTTAGAGCGATCTCAAGTGTTCCTGAGACAGAGAAAAATTGCATTTGCTGTAAAGTAAAATATGTCAGAGCATCACCCCAAATTACTTATTTTTTTTTTCTTCTGAAAACACATATTGAAGTCAATAATATACTTGCACTTGGAAGCAAGAAATCCCCAGGAAATGGATTTTCACTACAGTGAAAGATACCATATTTGATTTTCAGGATTTAAAACATATCTACACAGTATCATAATTTATCATTATGTTATTGCTATCGACATGTGCAGTTACCTCTGGAGACTGAACACAGATTTGGTGGTCAAAAGAGAGAAATCAGTCTTCCAATGTCCTCGCAATTTCTGGTTTGTGCTGTGCTCTGCAAACTCCTATGAAATTCCAAACTGACTAAAGACATCAGTATTTACATAATGAGCTCAATAGACATGTACCTGGAGTAATGAAATCACATAGGAGTTTCTGCAGACAATCTTCATTCCTAATGAGAAGGGTCAATAAATCCCGTGCAGTTCTGTCTGAAATCAGTGAGTGGCATTACAAGGGTCAGAGACCGATTTTTGACATTAGAAGAGGCCATTACGAACATCCAGTCTGACCTTTGCATAAAGCAGGGCAAAGAATGGCTCGATAGCTTGAGATCTTTTAGAAAGATAGCAAGCCTGACTTTAAAGATTTTCTAGTAATGGAGATTGTAATCCAATTCTGTTTAAGTGATTAATTGCCTTGGCTGTTACAGAAATGCATTTTATTAGAAGATAGAGATGGATCGGACCATAAGGCCACACACAAGAAATTCTTTGTGCTCTCTTTAAATATAAAAACTAAGAACCACACATTTTCCTCTAGGCTAAGTAGACTCGAGTACTTCATTTAAGTTATGACAGGAGACACAGATTATGTGCTGTTTCCTGGCCCCTATGTCTGGCTGGTGACCCCAGAGTCTGCTGTCCATCCAACTTGTGGCACAGAGGCCAGAAAACTGAGCTCTCCAGTCTCACCCCACACCCTACCCCACATTTCTGGAGCTGTGCATCTAGTGGAGCACAGGCCCTCCTGTGCTGCTAAGGGATGTGGGAGCTCTCCCTGCTGCTCGCCATGCACAAAACAGGGAGCTGAGCCACGTGAAGGGCTCCCATGCTCAGGGCAATTTTGGCTGTGGCCAGCATGGCCTGCAGCCCCACAAGGCAGAGGCTGCACTGCAGGGTGCACAAGCCAGCAAGGACAGCCTTCCACACCCAACCAAAGATCTTTTTTCCTTAATGAGAAAGACTTTGTTATTCTCTCATCAAAATATGTGGTTCTGATTGATATTTACTGGGCTCTGCGTGACCCGTCTCTATCATCTTTAGCGTGGTTAATTGGAATTATTGAGCGGCGCCCGGCTCTGGCAGGCTGGGATTCACCCCTGTTGGGATGCTCCTCACCTGCCCGCCCTGGACTGCTTCTGTGCAGCCTTGCTCCCATCAGACTGAATTAAGCTGCACTGTCAGGAGCCAGAGACCCTTCAACAGCTTTCCAGCACAAGCAACACTAAATTAGTGTTTGGTAATAGGCTGCACACTGTTTTGTAATAAGAAAATATGGATGGTTCTATTTATTCCCTCCCGCTCCCTGCGATGATAAGAAATGTTCTAATTCATTATTAATTTGTTCCAACTATTTCTGGTAAATGTAAACTATGAATAACTTTAGCTATGCCATTAGCAATACCTCAGAACTATGGATGGATTTTTGGTTCTGGACACAGGCACATGGCAGTCCTACTGTTTCTGAAGGTGTACCCAAAATTGTGACACATTTGAGTACAAAACCACTTGTCATTCACCTTGGGCTACAGCTGCATCTAAAGCAACACGGAACACAAAAATATTGTGGCTGTTATTTGTCCAGTATAAATTATTGTATCTTGGCAGCACTTGTGAAACTTTGTATATTCAATCTGCTTAAGGGTTTACCCTACCCCCGAACACTGGACCAAATAGAAATGAGAGTGGGGATAGATCTGCTGCCAGTGCTAAAGCCTTTTATTCTGCCCTGTGGACTAGTGAGGTCTTTAGTGGCATTTTCTAGGTTGCTGGCTTGAGTGTAGAATAGGCCTTTGGAATATTAAGCCTTAAAAGAAGTCCTTTATTTGTTGTTGTTTTTTGCCTTTCATAATTTATTTTTCTAGCTTTCATACATAAATGATTGATCAAAGAACCACTGTCAGAAAGCATCAAGGACAATTCTTTTCTTCTCTTGCAGCATACGAGTTTATTTGGGTGAAAGATGAGAGATTATAAATAAATCTATTGGTCATCCAAGGAAATATTCTGTCACAGGCACAGCGTGGTGGTGCCTCCTTGTGAAACTGAGTCCACTCTTTGGTCATTCATTTATTTAGAAAGTGATTTTCCTGCTTTTGTGTTTGGATGAGAATGACTCTTCCTTTGCCTCTGTATTGTTGCAGTCATCTGCCTTAATTTACAGAACCTGGGGAGGAGGACACCCACGGGGTAAGATTGAACACTGAGCTTCTGTGTGGGCAATTATGCAAGACACAGGCAACCCACTGGCCTTGTCTCTCATCATGAGTTCTAAGCAGCAACAAGAGCAGAGTGACTGGACTGCTGGTGCTCCTACACTGCTGCCCTGGCAAGTACTATTCTGCCTCCTCACTTCAGAGAAGGAAAGAAGAAAAAAGAAAGCAACACAGCCNTTGCTTGGAAGTAAGGTTATAAAAGATAGCAAGGAATTATCTTGAAGATTCTCACAGAGACTTTCTCTGGGTTTTTTTGTAGTTTGTACATTCTGCCCAGAACCTCCCTGGGTGACCAAGCTTGTCTGGATTGCAGCTTTGTCCCTTTGGACATGAGAAAGCACAAGCAGATGTTTGTGCTTTCTACAGTGTGCCTAAGCATTTTGCTGCTTTTACCTAAAGAAAGCATGACAGGGAATGGTTTAATAAAAGAAAAACAACTCTGTGAATGAAATACTTCCGCTCTTTCTGTCCCTGAGTGGATTGACATCTAGCCTACAGGAGGAAAGCAGGACTTTCCCACCTCTGCTGCAGATTCCACGTCTCAGCTGGAAGTGTTGAAATGTCCTCCAAGCCATGCTTGAGCTATAATATCTTCTGTTCTGCTGCAAGACTATCCCTAATCAGCCTTTTTCAGATGACCACAACTACAGTTGAATGATTTAATGAGTGGGTTAATCTCCCCTCTGACAAGTTCATCCTTCCCAGGAGCTGGCCCTTGGGGAGGAGGGGAGGAGTCAGCAAAGCCAAGAAAAAGTGAAAGCTGATGTTATATTTGTGAAACTGGTGCAGACAAGTATTCATTGGCATACTGGTTAGCAATAGGTTCCCCAAGCCACCCCTGTAAGAAAGGAGACCTGGCTGAGATAGCTACAAGACAGATGATAAACCCACAATGTGTGTTGTGTGTCAGAGAGACACAGCTGGTTTGGCAGGATTGCTTGCTTTTGAGAAAGAAGAATTAATCCTTTTCTATACTGGCAGAAATACACATATCCTTTTGTGATAAAATTACATATTCCAGGTACATCAATTCTTCCAGGTTCTTTTTAAAATATGCAGCTAAGTTGGGACATACTGAGAAAATATGAATATAGTTTCTGGACATCCCACCAGGGTGTATGAGATATCTGGGTTTATGGACCAATAGAGTTTCCTGACAGTTTGATAAATTACTCATAGTATATTTTATAAAATATGCATAAATATAAAAAGGGGGTTTCTGAGGAGTCAAAAAGATGCCCATTATGGTACATGATGAAATATGTTCCTTGGAATTACAACTGTAGCAGCAAGGTTTCCAGCAGTCAGGTGCAGTCAGCTGCAGTCAGGCTTGACAAGGCTCACAGGATGTAAGCTCCCCTAGAAACTTCTATAGAATTATAATGCTCCAGTTAATAAAATAGATATTTAAAATAGGATAGTCAGATAAATTAAAAGGTCTAATTTAAGCTGGTAGGGGGAAGATGAAAGAAATTCTTCCAATAAAAAAAAAAAAAACCCTGCTTTTCTTTAGATGCTGCCGTAGGAATTTGCCCTAGAGGCAAGTATTATATACCTTAAATCCCTCTCAGCCTTGAGATGACAGTTATTGAGAAATGTACTTGTACGCAGAGACCAGATTAAAACCTTTACTTCCCCAGCCTAAACCGCAGTCATGTCATAATCATATTCACTTTGCACACACAGCCCTGTGACGTAGACTGAGATGCTGTGAAACTTTTATTGGTACAAACTGTGTGTGAATTACTCACTCACCATAAATGAGAGCTTAGGAGATGCATTTTTTTGCAAACCATTCTGACATTGCTGCTGCATGCACAGTACCACCAGGGTGGCTTAGGGTCTCCGTGTGGGGTCTGTAGCTTCAGGTTTGTTTTATGGGTATCTCTACCTCTGTGCTGCTAATGCCTGTTATTTCAGGCATCCTCATACCTTCTGTAAGGAACTAGGGGGTTGGGGATGGAGGAGAGGAAATGCAGCTGTATCTATCAAAAGTAGCTGAAAGTAGCTTTTCTAAAGTAAAAACAGCCGCAGCTTTAAAACGCATTACCTGTGTGTGTCTCGCCTCTTTGGAGAGAAGGAATGTTTCTTCCTGTTCTTTAGGCGGAGTGTGCGTTAAGCCTTCATACTGACGTGATTCACACAGTCCTGGCCCCACGGCTTTCTAGAAAAGCCCGTGTTTACACCTGCTACCGCCGAGTCATGACAAAGGAAACCAAAAAACCCTCACCACAAACCCCACCAGCCCCCAAGGCCCGGTGAGGGGGAGCAGCGGGCCGCCCTTTCCCTCTGGCCTCTCCCACAGCCGGGTGCGGGAGCCCGGCGGGACCGCGGGGGTTTCTGCCCAGCCCGGCCCCGCCGGGGCACGGGGCAGCCCCGGCCCGCC
>WBNO01024458.1:366543-397750 GCA_013400575.1 Peucedramus taeniatus
GCGGCCGGCGCGGGGCTGCGCAGGGCAGGGGGCGGTGCGGAGGGGCGCGGAGGGGGGCGGAGCGGCCCCGCCTGATGCAGCTGTGCTTCTCGGTGCTTGCAGCGGTGCCAGCGGAGGCCTGGGGGACGATGCGGAACCGCTGACCAAGCGGCACATAGACGGCATCTTCACGGACAGCTACAGCCGCTACCGGAAACAAATGGCTGTCAAGAAATACTTAGCAGCCGTCCTGGGGAAAAGGTATAAACAAAGAGTTAAAAACAAAGGACGCCGAGTAGCGTATTTGTAGCGATGTGAGTAACCAGCCACTCCTGTGTATACAAAGTCCTAAGAGAGAGAGAGAGAGAGAGAGAGAGAGAGAGAGAGATAAACCCAACAACAACAACAACAAAATCTAAACAAAAACAAAAGTCATTTCCAAACTGACTGAACAATCACCGCTCCTGTGTTATCTAAACATGTATTTATGTATGAAGTAAAGCCATTAAATGAATATTTTGATAATAATATTGTTTTTCTTTTTGTACGAAAAGCACTAGAGAAACGCACAGATCTACTTTGTGGACCAATCATTAAGTTATATATAATATATAAATATATATATATAAATACTACTAAGAATAGTAAAGAACAATTCTTCATGAAAAACCTGCACAAGAACAAGAATTCGCCTGAGCTGTTTATGTTTTTATATAAAATAAATAGAAAAAAAAGAGACAATCATTGTTTTGAATATTACTCCTATTTTTGTAACAGAAATTAAAAGGATAGTATTTTTATCCGAGACAGGGTCGAAGACATTAATTTTCACCATTTGCTACTGTACATAGAGAAGGATGACCTGCTCCCAGGGGGATTATGAGGAAGTTGATTTGGGAGAATTGGTGAAGCAGATTCTTCCCCTGGTGAGTCTCAAGGCAGGCTCCTTTGCCACTAGCCTCTCTGAAGGGGCAGCGTCCCCTTTCTTCTAGATTTCGATTATTTTTTTTTCTCTCCTGCTTTCTTTGATTCCAGTTGTATCTCTATTAGTGTATCCTCAAACAATGAGCTTAGAGGATAATTATCTTGTGAAAACAACAGCTCGATCCAAATTGTGCATCTCTGTTGCCTATTGGAGGGAGAAATAGTTAAAAACCCCAAAACTAAAATAATAATAACAAAAAAAATATTCAAAACAAAACCAAAAATAGCCAAACTCAAAACCCCAACCCCAAAATCCCGAACCAGCAGCGAGGGTAGTAAGTACTAAACCCCGTGCACTGCTATTCTGGCTGTCTGGGCAGAGTTGCAGAACAAAGCCAAAGCAGAGACAGGACCCGTTTGGAAAGAGTGGGGAAGTGAGCGGGGGCGGCCCCCGGCGCGCCCCGGGGCCGGAGCCTGTACCGGAGCCGGTGCCGCAGGGTCGAGGTAAGACGAGGCGATCCCACCTCCGATCCGCTACCCAACTGCCCCGGGCAGCTCGGTACTGGACCTGGATGCAAAGTACAGTGTGTTACTCTCCAGTGCTGTCCATGCTTCTCATCATGTGTAATAATGAGCAGGGTTCTCGCCTTTGCATTTTTCGGTCGGAGTTGCTCTTTTCTTTGATTGCTTTTTCTTGTAGGACCTCCCGCCTCTCATCCTCTCTTCGAACTTTTCCGAGCTCTGTTTAACCCACCTGAGTCACCTTTTTGGGTTATGTTCTTTTTGGAAAAAAAAAAAAAAAAAAAAAAGATTGCCAGCGCTCTCTCACTCCTTTGTTCTGTTTTATGCAAGCTCTTATTGTACAAGTTTAGGAACCCCTGTTGTAGCTACCACTAAAGAATTATGCACTACTACGAAAGTTTTTGTTCCTTGTTTATTGAGTTTGGAGGTAAAATGTATTTTTCTACATTCTGGCTTATTGCTTAGTAAAATTTATTTCATAAAACAAACTTTTGTCATAAAAGAATGTGTAGTGTTCACCTGTGGTCCGGTTTCTAACGAGATAAACCATTTTCACCTCATCTCTCTATGTACGGACTCCTATCTTACCGTCTGCCCGGGGGCTGGTCCCGTCCCCCGCCCGGGCCGGGAGCGAAGGAGGACACGTAGGTACCCGCTTCCTTCCAGCTCACCACACAAACCTTACAGGAGTCTTTCCAAAGACAAAACGAGCCCCGCATTCAAGACGTCGGAAAGCAACCCCCCAAACCCCCCAACAAACCCTCGCGGGTAAAACCTTCCTTCCCCGCCAGGAGGAGCGGAGCGGGCCGGGCAGAGCCCGTCGGGGCGGGCGGGCGCTGCCGGCACCGCCCGCCCGCCCGGGCCCGCTCCCGGGGCGCAGGGACGCGGGGCGCAGTGTGCAGCTTTCGTGCCTTCTCTTCACCTTGTAAATCGCCACGAGTTCACGGATGGCATTTAGTGGCCCTACGATGCTGCAACACATCGGCTTGCGTTTTAGTCGTCCTTCTGTTCTTTGGCCATGGGCAGAGTGCGCTGTGTTTGTGTCGGCTGTGGTATAATGACATAGGGCTCTCTTGACGTTTTGTTTATGACCTTATCAGTTAGAGTTCAGTGGCTAGTTGCAAGCATTATGAAGTGATCACCTAGGTTATTATCCTTTGTACGATTTCTTTTTTTTTTTTTTTTCCAGAAACGCCAACAGCCTTACCAAAATTTGAGCAGATTTGAGATACAGTCATAGTAGGTAGATGTTAGTCTTGGAGAACTTATTTTGTGTGCAAATGAATATAAAAAGAACTTAAACAAAGTATTATTACACACATGATATCTATAACTAGGACTTTGATAACTGTTATATAAAGTGTGTAAAGTTTGTATTAATAAATTTTTGTAAACAATGCAATTTCGTCTAATGTTTGGGGGAGAGAAATCTAGAACCTAACAGTGAAAGCTGCATTTCATTTAATTTGTTTTTTAATTAGTTCATTATTAAGCAGAATTCTTCTACAGTGTTTCATGCCTGGGATATCTTTTTCATTAAGGTTCCACATTTTATCACCTCTACTCTGTTCGAGTAAACGAAACAGAACTGCCGGAGTAGGGAGCCTAGTCCCACACACATCAGCTCAAAACACTCTCTAAAATATGCAAACCAAACTAGTCGGCGCCTATGGTCCATTCCTCTAACAATTCCTGTGCTTAGAAGCCTTTTATTTCAAGCGGAATTGGTATGTTTGATGAGATCTTCTCCTAATCCGCTTTTAATGAACATTCTGTATACGATAATGTGCTTCCAAGTGTCACCCGGCTTGGGCAACGGCAGCATCTTTCTTTGGACTAAAGATGTACTAGCTGTCCCAAAAAAATTACACTGCAACATGACAAAGAGTTCCTTGAGTTTTTCAGGGTAGTGAAAAACGTGGCTACAGCAAAAAAGCACAGGGTAGTTTGTTGGCACAAAGTGGAGGTCAGAACTCAAACCTTCACTTTAGCTTTGCAATAGCTGCTTATGTTAATTATTTTTATTATATCTCTGGGACTTTACTCAAGTATGTTGGAAAGTAACAGCGATTTAGTTTAAACTAAGCTCTATTTCTTTCTATGATTGCACAATTAAAAAACAAAGCACAGGAATTTAAATGACAATTTCCTGGCAATTTATCTTTCAAAACTCCAAGTCCAGGATTTGAGACAGACTGGCCATATCCTCTTTGCCATGAATTCACCTTCTGAACTGGTTTCAACAACAGTATTTTACTGACAAACTGGAAAACACTGAGAGAACTTAGCTGATGATGTCAGTGGTACATGTTAGGAGTTACTGCAAAGTGTGATAAAAGTGTTGATTAAATGCAGACCAGGTCAGAGAAGAATGCCAACCCCCCATGCCCCCCAGAACATACCTGTTGAGGGAAGGGGGAGATGTGAGTGATTTCCCAGAATTACAGCAGAACAAAGTCCAGCTGCTGTTTCCCAAAACCAGCATGCAGCAAACACCTGCAAGCTTATTCAGGGCTCACACATATAATTACACTACATTTTGTGCCCATCAAAACTGAAAATGTGATTAAGACAACCAAGCTGAATATCTTCTTCATATTGGTAGCCAAAAGATGAAACTTAGGATTGGTCAACCTGAAAAGTAAGGTCTTCATCAAGTCCAGATATTTGTTGAAGATGTCCAAAAGATGGAAATTCTGCTGTAAATCACATAGAGATAGTCCTAGCCTCACTCTACTAAAGTTTCTCCTTACCAAATCAAATACAACTTCATGGAAAAGCTCAGCTCAGTTCCCAGTGAATTAAAGTGCCATCTTAAATGATACTCTTGGAAAATGTGCAGTACTGAGTCTTACAGTATGAGTTTTGTGGTGATTGCTGGAGTTCTGTATGCTGCTGTACAGCTAGGAGCAGAAATGGATAAAACTGGCTGAGGAAACAAGAGTGACTAGGCAAGACATGGTTTTGGAGCCTCATATTGTAAAAACTTTGATATTCAGTCAAAGTGATAAAATCCAGTGAGGTAGAAAAGGAGGCTGCTGTAGATTCCATCCCTTGGAAATGTGGTACACCACCATATCTGGCACAGAGCCACATAGGTCCTCAAACCCAGAAAAGCCAATTTCTTTAGAACCCTGTTGTAAACTCAGATGCAGCCAGTATCTGTCTTTCACAAGGTTTGCTTGTAAGGGTGCTGATCTCCTTTCCAAGTGCCTGTAGAACTTTTCAGTCTTCTTCAAAACATAAAGTTTGTCTATTGTCTGTACATGTTTTCATCTAGAATTATGGAAAATAGGAAAACAGGAGGAAATTTGATCTTTTGGGGGGCTTGCTACTTCATACCTTTGCAGCTCACTTTTCAGCTATAAGATAAATAATTTAGTCTTCAGGGAAAACTCATCCTGAAAAATGTAAGGACCTCATACTTAGCCTCTAGAACTGCATGTCCTCTGAACTACACTCATGGATTTTTAAGACCCAAGCTGACTCTTATGATCATCTACTCTGTTTTAGATAATACAGGGCATAGGATTTCATGAGCTCTTTCATTCAGCATTTCATTTCTGAAAGAGCTATTCTGTATGACAGCAGTATTGATTCCAAGGCTAGCAGGGATGGCAAATTTACTGGATAAGTTGTTCCAAATGTGGCAGTTTAGCACTCTGTTCTTTGTCTCATTTTTGAGTCTAAGAGATTTGTAGCCTGCTGAAGAATCCCTAATGCCTGTAGATTTCCCTCTCCACATAGTTAGTTTTAGACAGTGTTTTGCTCTCCTCTGTGCCCTTTCTTTGAGGTAGTGAGGTTGATCTTTAAGTGCTCAGCATGAGGGAAATTTTCCTCAGGTGGCACTATCCCTGAACCATTTGTATTTATTAACATCCTTGCTAAAGTGTTGACGCTAGAAATGGTTACAATACCTAGCAATGACCACCTTGAGGATGTGACAAAAAGTAGCAACTTCTTCTTTAACTCCTCCTTCTGCAGGTGCTGCTCATTGCTAACAAGGGTTACATTTGCTCTCTTGGCCATTTTGTCATGCTGTGAGATCACGACCTGTTCATAATCCTCTCCCATAGCTAGCTTCTTTTCCAGATGATTACTTTGCATGCACAGAAGCCATGGCCTGGAAGTGACACCATGGTTCTTGATTCCTATTTTGTACTATTGTTTTATGTTGTGTTAAAGCATTTTTCCCCCTGTTATTTTACCTTACTGAGCTATTACTTTGCAAAACATTCATTTTTTTTCCTGCACAAAGACCATTATGTGCCATCTCAGCTGTCACCTGGCACCCATTTCTGCCACCTTTAGAAAGCAGACCCTTTCTAGAAATGCTGATTGTGTATTTGTACATTGTGATACATGGGCTCAATCCTGCTGCAGTGCAGATCTGTTTAACTATTCCAGATAAGGATTTGACCCACTTGTAAGAGCAAATCCTGTGACAGAGCAAGTCAGAGTGACTCATAGCAGGTTGCTGGCCAGATCTCATTTTGCACTTGGGTTCCTAGAGGCAATCTCATACTGGCATAGCTGAGGTCCCTTTCATTCTAAACCTATGTGGGACTTCTGAAAGTAGTTTTTGATGCAACCATGATTCAGTTACTCACCTGGAATACACAGACAAGAAAAGTAGTTAATGATGTATTAATGGTAATGTGGTTGAACTGCTAAGGTAGAATAAGTGTAAAACCCAATTCATCTTTTGAAGTAATTAGTTAATTTGCTCCTGATAAGATTCATCCAAGTGTAAAAATGGAATTTAGTTTTGAGCAAGGGTATTTGAACACCAGAAATAGGACAGTTTACAAGCAGTGTAACCTATGTTTACCATTTATGCAATAGTGTTTGTTGTGCAACTTCAATAATGAAATATCCACAAGAGAGAGAAGTGTGGTTCTCTGAAACAACATAATTCCTTTGTGAGGACCACAGCAAGAAGACTTCTTTCTCTTCTGGCTGTGAGATGAGTTTCAGACACTTCATTTCAAAAAGAACTTCATGGAGATTCATGATAGTATGAAATAGAGGAGTGGGATGGAAAAATGACAGTCCCTTCTGGCTCTTCTATGGTGTCTCAGTACCAGGATATCATAGAATATCATAGAGTCATAGAGTCATAGAACATACTGTGCTGGAAGGGACCCATCAGGATCATTGAGTTCAACTCCTGGCCTTGTGCAAGACACCTCACACCATGTGCCTGAGAGCAGTTTCCACACATCTTGAACTCTCTCAGGGTTGGTGCTGTGACCACTTCCCTGGGGAACCTGTTCCAGTGCCTGACCACTCTAGGTAAAGAACCTTTTCTTGATATCCAACCTAAATCTCCCCTGACTCAGCTTCATGACATTTCCTTGTGTCCTGAAACTGGTCCCCAGAGAGAAGAGATCAGTACCTGCCCCTCCACTTCCCGTGTGAGGATTTTTAAGACTACAATGAGGTCTCCCCTCCATCTCCTCCTCTCCAGGCTGGACAAGCAAAGTGACCTGAGCTTTTTCCTGTATGGCTTTTCCTCCAAAGTCCATCACCATCCTTGTGGTCCTCCTCTGGACACTCTCTAAAAGCTTGATGATATTTTTATCTTGTAGTGACTGAAACTGCCCCCAGCACTTGGGTTGAGGCCGCCCCAGTGCAGAGCAGAGTGGGACAATTCCCTCCCTTGCTGGGCTGGTGATGCTGTGCCTGATGCCCCCAGGCCATCCTGGCTGCCAGGGCACTGCTGACTCATGTTCAACTTGCCATTGACCAGGACCCCCAGGTCCCTTTTTTCAGCACTGCTTTCCAGCTTCTCATTCACCATCCATACACACAACCAGGGCTGCCCATCCCAGATGCAGAATATCCGGCACTTTCCCTTGTTAAACTTCACATGGTTGGTGACTGCCCATGTCTCCAATTTGTTGACCTCTCTCTGTAGGGCCTCCTTGCCTTTGATGGAGTCAAGAACTCTCCCAATTTAGTATCACTGGCAAACTTATTATTCCTTCCAGTCCTGCTTCCAAGTAATTTATGAAGATGTTGAAGAGCACAGGGCAGAGGATGAAGCCCTGCAGAACTCCACTAGTGACAGGTTGCCATTCTGATACCACCCCAGTTGCTGTAACCCTTTGTGCCCAACCTGTAAGCCAGTTAGTCACCCATCATGTAACATGGTTATCCAACTCTGTGCTGGACATTTTATACAGAAGGATTCTGTGTCAGATAATATAAAAATCTTTGCTGAGGTCCAAAAAGATGATATTTACTGGCTTTCCTAGATCAGCTCAGTGGGTTACCCTGTCATAGAGAGAAATCAGATTTGACAAGCAGGACCTTCCCCTTGCAAAGCTGTGCTGGCTGTGACTGATGACTGTGTTGTCCTTCAGGTATTTTTCCATATCTTCCAGAATAACCTTTTCTGTGATTTTACTGGGCACCAAAATGAGACTGACAGTCCTGTAGTTTCTGGGGTCATCCTTCTCGTTTTTAAAAATTGTGACAACCATTTTTTAGAGGATATGAGGAACTCCATGGGCACAATTTGATGGGAAAGGATGTAGCATAAATAAGCACCTTCCAGCTGACATCCCCAAAATGGAAATGTGAACTGGAGAAAGGAGAGGGACAATGCGAATTAACAGTTTTATGATAAAGGAAATATCCATTGCCATCTTCTGCAGACATCCAGGTAGGACCCTGTTTTTCTCATTTGTTGGACCAGCCACTTGGGAGTGGAGGGCCTGCTAATTTCAGGTGCATGTGGAATGATAGAGATATTTTAACAAAAAATAATATATTTTTCCCTCTCTGTTACGCATTTCTGGAAGTCTTGTGCTTTGTTGTCTGACTCTTTGCTCGTATCAGAAAGATTGGTCAGCATCATATCCTGTCCATGTTAGCAGGATTAATATGCTTCTCTGATAGCATATATCCATTCTGATATGCATATTTATAGATGGAGAGGGCAGACTGAGGAAATAGTTTCCCAGACTAAAGGGTTTGCTATTCAAGATTTGACAACATATCTAAATATATATTCATTTTGGACAGATTAGATTAGACTCAGCCTATGGATGGTCTCTGTTTTGACATTTATCTCCATGGTGAGAAGAATGGTTACTTTTGAGTGGTAGAGTTATGAATAAATGACTGCCTTTCCCCCAGGAGTGAAGATTAGTGTCACAAGAAATCAGCCATCATGTATGTTATATGCCGAATGTGTACTCTCTCTGCTCCCACTGCTTGGATGGGATTGAAACTTTCCTGACAGTTTGAGAGAATGAAGAGTGCCTGGGCGTTGTGGCAGTCAGGCTGCTCTGAAAACAGTTAAACTTCTAATCAGCTGTGAGCTCTTATGTCACCAGCAAAATAACAATATATGCAAATGAAACTGTAAAAATAGTGCAAAGAAGTCTTTCTCTCCCTTGCTATGTATATATATACGCATATGTGCATGTATATACACATCTTTCTTAAGCAGACAAGAATGAGAACACATTAAATTTCTGATATTTATGTATCGGCCATAGCTAAACTTAGACACAACATCTAATTTACACTGACGTCTTTCTTTAACAAGTTTTGTAAGAGGAATGATTTAAGTTCAAGGAAGTGCACTGAGTCATCTGCACGGTGGGCCAGTGGCTGAGCTAAGTTTAGAATCAAGGGGAAGTTTGGATCTTCTGGCTCTAAGTTTTTCCCTTTACATCTCTGCTTTTGTCGTTTTCAGTGCTTAAAAAAAAAAGAAACTTTCTTCCCAATTTCTGTTCTTTTCTTGCTTGATTTTTTAATGTATACTTGGTTCTCTAGTCTTTTATAGTAAATCAGAGAGTTTAATTTAATGAGCTACCTGAGTTTTTATAGTCAGGTTAGCTGATGACATTGCAAATGGTACCTTGAGACATCTCTGTTTCAGGAGTGCTGAGATTAAAAAGCATAAATGAAAAACGTGAGGTCTGTTCAAGTGATACCTCAGCGAAGCAGTGTTCCCCAGTCTCAAGCAAAAAAACCCAAACAGATGAAACTGGGCAAAGTCAGTCCAACCCAACTCACTCAGCACAACTTCTGCCTGGTATAAAACTACACATAGTCACTCTCTTCAGCCCTCTTTCCTCCCAAGACTTTCTGTGGGCCAATGAGTTTCCTGCCAGCCCAGGGGTATCATGCAGGTTATGGCACACCATAGCCTGAGGAATCCAGCTCATTCCTCCTCTGAGAGACACCTGTGAAACCAGACTCATGGCCAGAACAAAGGAAGACCAGTGCATTCTCTCCATAAATGAGCTGCAGCCAGGCTGTTCCCAGGTCATGAGTCTTTTTCCTCTGTGTCAGACCCAGAATGCACTTCTTGTGCCACGTAGGTTAGAGATTCATGGGTTCTCCTCCAGTCTTTTGTCATCTGTCCCCAGCACAGCCCAACTGATAGATATTACAAGACACAACTCATCCCTGATACAAATCAAATGGTTAGTCTGCTTTTGTACAACTTCTGTAGATTTTATCTATTTTTTTTTTTCCTGGGCCAATGAATACACAAAAACTAAGAAAGGCTGGCCTGACTCTCAAAGGTTATGCATGTTTAATAATTTCTAGTGTCTCTAGCTGATTTGGTGCATTGCTGTGTTTTGCATCAGGAAAGAGCCATGACACAGCTAATAGGTGATTAAGCTCAGGACTTTGTGTAGCATGCTGTATGCAGGCAGGTGGGACAATTAGACTGAAAGGAAGCAGTTTTCTGATTGTGTTTCACTTGCCATAATAAAATGTAGTTATGTTTTTTACCAGTTTCATTTTATTCCTTATACTTCAATGACAGCCTTATTACACCACTGTTTATGTGTTTTTTAAAGCTTAGTCATTGTTTAATCTTATAAAGAGAGAGTCAACTTCATGACTGATAGTTGTTGCACCTCACTTCATTATAAGAGTACTACCAGGGCGACCTCATACTGTTGTTAATTCCCAGTAGAGCTGGTCAGAAAAAAATAAAAGCACTGGAATCTATTGAATCTATTAATTATCAGTTATTAGGATGTAACAGGACCACAATTGCATTTGCATCATATTCAGCTTTATTTAACTAATAATGATAGTGTTAATGTCAATGGGGCCAAAACAAGAAGGAAAATGCCTGCCCACTCAACCTGAGTGAGCTTCATCACAATCTGACCCTGTCTCATTAAAAAAGACTTTTTCAGCATGTAGTCTTCTCATATTCCAGATCAGTGGTTCCTAAAGGGTGGGCTTCAGAGTCAGAAAATCACAATACTCCCTTGTAACTTCACAGTGAGCAGCTGTCACTCTGTTAAGATAAATGCCACCTTTTATAAGCTGCAGTTACTGTTCACTTTTCTCCACACTCCTTATATCGCTGCTTTGACCTAGTCTGAGTCATTCCCTGCATGGGAAACATTTCTTCCTGTGGGCATACATTATGACTGGGGTTGTGTACTGTTAAAAAGGGATAATGCCTCTTCTGACTCCTCAACAAAATGCTTCTGCCTGGAATTAGGATGCACACACAGTGAAGACAAAAGTCAGCAGGAGTTTGTTAGATTCCCCTGCTATAGGTAGATGACAGGTGGAAAAGTAGTTTTGAAATGGCAATGAATACCATGCCTGTGCTCAGGGAGAGACAGGCACAAGCTGGGAGTATGAGGCAGGAAGGGGATGTCCAAAGGCTCTGCTGCATCTGTGTGCAGAGGCCTTGAGAAGGCACTGAATGAGAAGAACTTTGTTCCTTCACCTTCGAATTGCGAGAAATAAGAATGGATTGCTTTCCTGCTCTGCTCTTCTTGCAAGACCATATGGACCAGGCCAAGAACTTCCATATGGACCAGGCCAAAGGCTAGCCCAGCAGCCTGTTTCTGATGGTCATCAACAGTTTCAGACATATCTCTGAATCTGGGCATGCAGAAGGGCCATCTTTGCCAAAATGAGCATCTGGCCATCAGTAAATGAAGTACTTGCTACTCATAAGCTGCCTTTATATGGGTGTCTAACAGACCAGGGATACATCCATTGATTTAGTGGCTACATTTTAAAGTCCATTTTAAACTTTTTTTTTTAGAAATGAATATCCCATTTTAATTAGGTGCTATACATTCTTGTGCTCTGATAAAAGAGATTGTTACATGCATAACTACCCTCTGAAGACATCTCTGAGTATCTATAGTCAAAGTATCATTACTTGTATATTCGAAGACAGGATACACGATGCCTGTTGGAGATGATGGAAAAAATCACAGCTCATTAAAATACACAAATCTTATCTGAATTATTATTTTCTGTCCATTCTTCCTACCCTACAATTTAGGGATCTTTAAAATTTCTTGCTATGACTTTCAAGCTATTTATAAACTTTGTGTTTCTATGTGGTACAGCTTTTTGTGTCTCAGGAGCATTCTGACTTCTCTTTCTCTAACAATGCCTTTAGAATGAGCACCATGAGAAAGCACTGTATGATAGCTTTGTTATCCTTTCCATATAGCTCCAAAGCCCGAGTTTGAAACCTAGGAGTGAATTTTAGCAACTAAATCACAAGTAAACCCATCAGTGCTTGTACAAAGCCACATATTTGAACACAAGCTTTGGGTGTTTCCACATCTTGCCCAACAACTTGTAGTGCTTATTGTGAAACATTGACGAAACCACATATTTTTTTTCCCAGTCTGAGACTTTCACCAGTTTGGTCAAAAATTGGAGTTGCTTTTCTTTTGAAATTTTATCTTTTATATACCCAATTGTACAGAAACTATAGTGTAGCCATGTGGGCAAAAAGAAATACCCCTAAAACACCTGTTAAGATTCACAATATCCAAAGAATGACATATTCCTTTGAGTCTCACAGAGAGATGCTGCTGGGGCTTGCTGCATTTCATGGCTGAAACCCTTTCAAGTACAGATTCCCTCTGGCTTTCCATGACTTTCTGCATGCAGAGAAATCTGTCCAGGCTCGTTGCTGTAGGAATACAAAAGGGGCAGGAAATGTGGCTGCCTTTCTCTGACCACTTGAAATTAAGATACTCTGCATCACAGTGAAAGACATAAGCCAGCAGGACTTTGTTAGAGTCTGGTTGCCTTAATCAGAAAAAAAAAATCTGGTGAGCTGAAGATGTCCAGATGGGTTTATAAAGACAAAAATAACAGACTGTGTTCTTTACCTCCATGACAAGAAATAATTCCATGTTGGTGATGCTTCCACAACATACTACCTCTGCTGCCACCAGGGCAGGTTGCACAGCAAAGAGCCTTTCATAGTCATGAGCAGAGGCAAGTGTGAGCCCATGAATTCAGCAGGAGGTCTGCAGGTAGCTCAAAACAGGGAACAGTGCTGCAGAATAAGAAGATATCTACAGGAAAGAAGACTCAACTCATCCAGCAAAGTTGGTTGGTGCCAGCACATAGACGACACAATCAGGGAAAACTTCAGGTAATGGTTTGTACTGGCAAGGAGTTGAGCTTCAGCACTAGGGTCCATTCTGATAGGGATGCACACATATCAAATTGTCTTGTGTTGACAGATCCATCACTTTGTTGAGCAAAGTTGTGCCAACCACATGGGAAAAGCCAAACTGATCAGAGAGTGGTTGTCATTCTGTAGAGAATGTTTCATTTTGGTGGAAAAGAGGGTGCAATTAATATCAGATGATTCAAAAGTGACAAGTGACCGAGGTTAGGTTGGATGCTGGGGTTTTGCCATGTTTCCAAGTCAGCAGAAAGTCATTGGATTGTTTTTAAGGAGCATTTTCTCAAGAGTTTTAGTAGAGAGAAGAAAGACTTATGAGTTCCAGTTCTGCTACAAGTAATTGTGGTAATGACTGTGAGCTCCAAATCAGATACCTTTCCACAGTGCCCACAGTTACTTGTATGCCTCCATCAGCCTTGGAGCAGCCAAGCCCTCTGCGATGGAATTCTGTCTTTCCAGTTGTGGTAAAGTTTCGACAGATTTTTTCACAAACCCTCATTTTTGCACAGTCCAAAGTTCATGGTCAGTAGAAGACAGGGGGAGCTCAGTGAGGATTCCCTCTTGTGCTGCTGCCTGGAGGGGGCTGGAAGCCACTTGCAAATGCAGCAGATGAGCACTTGCAGACAGTGCTTTGATGATCACATTGATGTAGAATGATATTGAACTCAAATGCTATTCTTTTTATTAAAGTCTCAACAGGGAAACCTAGAAATGTTCTTTGTGGATCAGTTGTGCAGGGGTGGCCCCAATGCCTTTGCCAAAGGTGTAGAGGTGTAAAGGTGGGTGACCCTTTGCTAAGTCATGTTCTGCTCAACCAGAAAGATTAAGAGCTTTGCCAGACAATTTGGGTTATTCTCTACGTAAAGATGATGCAGGAACCCACTTGTATTAATTCTAACTCTGAAAACACTGTGCATATCCTATTTCAAATCTTAATTTTTTAGGCTTAAATGTTTAAATGACACAGGTTTGAACATTAAATTTGCCACTACTTACCTTCTCAAAATTTGACTCCCTAACCAGCACTGAACATTTTTGCAGCTTTAGGAAGATAAAGATATGGAAAAGGTGTATTAGGCTTCTCTTTTACCACACTGTATGCCTTCATTTTTCCTCTTGATTTTGTATTTTCAATACACAGACAGATATTTTGGGCAAAAGTCGGCACTAAGAGTGTGCAGCAGGTTATTGCTGCTAACAAGAAGCTTGTCTCTTTGATCTGAGGTAAAACATGGACTGGATGTTCCTGGATCATTGTGCTTGCTATGATAAATTTACTTTGTTTATTTGGTGGTAGGTGTACCCTAGGGTTTGACATTGAGGGCTGGAGACATCAGGAGGAAGAGATGGCCTGGTGCCTGAGAGAGCACTGTGTTCATGTACCTCCCAGCCAGCTGTACAGATGTTTGAAGTTCACTGGTGTATCTCCTTGTCCTGGCAACACACATCAGTTTTCTGTGGGCAGACATTTCCACCTGGCTGCCTAATGTCCTGACATGAACAAATGTTAGGCTCTTTGGCAGGATCCATAAACCAGATGTTACCTCAGCTGCTTACTGCTCAGGGTGTTGCCTGTTAGGTGTGCTTGTGTGGGATGTCACCCCTGTTGGGTACAGAATCAGGAGAAGCCAGTGATTAAGCTGTGAGCTGGGGAAATGGGGGTCGCATCCTACTGCTCTCCCCTGTTGCATCTTTGGCCACTTGTTTTCCCATGGCAAAGTCAGAGTGATCTTTCATAACCTGCTGTCTTCAAAAGAGCAGAGTGTTGCTTTGGCCGTGGTTGAACTGCAATTTAACTTTTCTCACAAGTGATGTCTTCTTTCAAAGAATGTTCGTTATGATATAAAGTCATATTACTCTCTGCTGTGTGGCTGTTAAGAAGATGTGAGTTGGAGGAGTGTCTTTTGTAACCAGAGGATTTGAAAAAAGGTAGGATTTTTTTTTTAATTTCCCATTCTTCCCTGCTGAGGCCTGCTATGAAAAATAAATTGTTGCTGCTGTACTTTAATTCTTCAGAAATGTTTTCTGTAACTATTAACTATTTCAGACTAAGTCACTTTTTTTAAAACTTGGAGTAGTAAGCAACTGCAATTCCCATATAGCTGTGTTACTGCTGGTCCTTAGTCTTATGTAGTGCAATATGTGGCAAGGAAGATGCAAAGAATTACCAACTTAATTTTTCAAGGTTTGTCTTTAGAAACATGACCTTCTTTTATATCTGCACAACCTCATCAGATCTTTATACCATTTCTGAGCACTGTAGATTTAACTTTCTGCTCTCTTTGCGAGACAGCAATGTTTACTCGTTCTATTTTTAACATTTAATTTTTCATCTATTTTAGAAATGTGTCAAGAGGCAAAAATGTACTTAAACATTTCAATGACCACTGGAGCTACTGGATATTATAAGATATATCTGTCACTGCAATAATGAAGGTTTATACTTCCTTATTTCCTAAATACACCTAGCAGCAGTTTGTATGTAATCAATACACACACATATGAAATAGCTATTTATCTCTGTATGAACTTAATGTATCATTCTTATAGGATTAAATATAACTTTTTTCAATAAGAAACAAAACTGCAGCACTCCAGATTTTACCAATATTTATAATTTCCCCCTGCAAAACAGGAGGAAAAGTAGCTATTTTTCTGCATGGCTTTGATTTCTAAAACTGATGTCCATTTACAATGGAAATGTATGTTATTACACATAACAACAACAACAACAACAAAAGACATATAATTTGGAGATTATTCAGGAAAAATTGATTCTGCAGTTCTTTCAAATATAACTCTTGATCTACATCTTCATGTTGCACCTTGGCTGCATGATTATAATTCTTAATTATATTAATTATAATTATTTTTATATAATAAATAAAAATATTATTTAATGGGAGTATAAATGTAAATTACAGGTATTTTGTGGTTTTTTTTTTGCACTGCTGGAGAAGTGTAAAATGTTCTCATCTGAATGAGAGTGGACATGTCATAGTATTGGAGAGAAAGAGAAGCCCATGAAGTTAAGGGGGTCCTTCATGTGTGCAATCTCACGGGTTTGGACATGCCTGGCTTTGGGATGTGCACTTGCATGTCCTCACACACACACAAACACACACACACACACACCTCCTCCCAGGCACACCTCTGGCAACATGCAGTCATGACCAGCACTGCCAAAATGCTGCAGCATTACACGATAGAGCCACATTACCATTTTCTAGTGTGTACAAGGCATGATAGTTAACAAGTGTTTTGGGGCACCCCAGTCACTCAGAAATGTCGCTCAGAAATGCTAAATTGTAAGTAAGTGCAGTTATTATAATTCTGGAGATCATGCTCACAAAATCAGAATATTTTATTCCAATGTATTATTTTTACTATTTATTTATTACTTGTATTGCCATAGCAACTAGGAGCTCAGCCACAGTCAAAACCCCCACTTTGCTAGGAACTGCACAAACAGGAAAAACAGATGAGGAGCTCACACTTGCATTGATAAGGTGTTCTTAATTTTAAAAGGTCTCTGAGGTCACGTATGCAGCTGCAGACAAAAGATGTAAAGCAAGTTTCAATATAAACCACAATCAGACCCTCAATGATAACTTGCTTGTCTGCTAAAACTCCTCAGAGAAATGCTGGCATTATCAGCAGACCTTGAACCATGCCCTTAAGGAAATAAATTCAGGCTCTATCAAGCCAGGAAGGGAGGGCCAACTAAAGACCTCATGCTGCAGCATCTCCACATTTACTGTGTGGATGGCTTGTAGATGGGAACATCTCTGCTGATTCATCTGAGCACGATTTCCTCATGTGAGGAAAGCTACGCAAAACTCTTTGGTACAGAATTCGGGCTTTAATGAACCTGGGACCTGGAAATATTCCTTTCCCATTATCTTGCCATTGACCTGAGGAAACCTTCTTGTTCGTTAAGAAGAAAAGTTGTCAACCCTCCATAAGAAACTATCACCCTACGAATCCCAGCGGGGACACCACTGAAAGGACCATGATTACACAAAACAATGACCTTCTGAAATTCTACCACATTTCAGAGCATATCGATTCCTGGCATGGTATTCAGCTGTGTAATACAAATGCTATTTTGCATTCCAGAAATGCTAGCCCTGTTAACGCCTTGAAATCTTCCTTTAATCTTTTGTGCCCTATAAAGACTTCCATTAACTCCTTCCCTTCTTCAGTATCTCTTTATTTTAGTTTCCTATTTATTTTTCTCTCTTCCTTTTTCTCAACCTTTTTTTCTGCAACATGTTATTCTCACAAATTGCTGCCTGAAAGAAGACAGGATTTGCTATGTCATTTTAATGAAGGAAGTTTGCACAGTGCATGTAGTTTTGGATTATTTCAAAAGAAAGAACACAAACATGTATGTGCTAATTAAACACACCATATTAATGATGAGGCAGCACGTGGCCCTCATAACTCTGGCAGCCATAAGAAGAGTCCTGAGGGAGGCATATTCCTTCAGACTAAATTGCTGTAGGGATCTTGGCAGGGAGGCTCCCCATTTTGTTTCTGAAGGCACTGTGCTGGTGGGGGGATGTGCTCTTGTCTAACATTGACAGCCCACTGCCCCTGCCCTTTTTCCTCTCTGTATTAAACTGCTGATAAATCTTCCTGCTCATCCTCTAGATTAGAAGAGAGAACTAAAACAGTGGTTTTCCAGCCAGCAAGATTTCAGAAGACAGGAGTGTGTGTGATGTTGTTGCAGAAGGGGGATTCAGCTGGCGGGACATCCCGCTGTTCGCAGGCAGCCTCACTCATCACCGGCAGGAGCGGGGAGGCAGGGTCTGCTCTGGTCCCCCCTCTGGGAGCCCTGGTGCCTGGAGCCTGGCTTTGTTCATGGGCACAGCTGGCCAGAGCCACAGGCTGCACCCTGGGCTTTGGGAGCTGTCAACAGGGTGCACCTTTGGAAGCTGGAAAGGGGCTGAAGCTTTCTATGAAGGCATAGTCAGGGATATTTATTCACTTCTTCTCCACAAGTATGAATTTATAAGCATCTTGATCTGGCTGTCTGATTGGACATAGGGCTTACAGGAGTAGAGTGGCTTGAAAAGCATGGTCTTTTGGATACCATAAGGACAATTGTAGTTTTTGTCTATTCTCTCATATGGAAAAATTATACATAGCAGAAAGAAATAAATTTAATGAAAGCCATTTTCATCACAACTGAAGCAGGGCAAACCTTCAAGGTGCGCTCAGTCCCTATTTGGACAAAATGCCTGTTTCTGAGTATGAGGCTTTTTAAGCCAAGTGCCTAGACAATTTGCTATTAATGGGAAAATGAATGGGAAACCAATTCAGAACTGATGCTAGAAAATGTTCAAGGTCAAATGACAGTATTTAGCTCTCATAATTTTTTTGTATCTGCATGCATCTACAGATTAAGTAGCTTAAGTCCCAAATGCTGTCATTTGTTGATATAAAAGGTTCATGTACAGATGAGGTAAAGGTGCTCTCAAAACTGGACCCTGAAGTTTCCCCAGATGTGCAGCAGAGATTGAAGCCCAGGCAGGTGATCTGAGAAAGGAGGGATGAGTGAATGGATAGGCTGTGTGCACAGCACAGTTTGGCTCTAATGGGTTGGGATGTAAAGAGCCTTTTTCTTTCAGCTGCCTCATGCATAGTGGCTGCCTGTTGTGAATACTTTTAAGAGGACAGTTCGAAAGGAAGACTAGGAGGCTCACACACTAGCTACTTTGGATAATATTTTTTGCAAGACTTTTTCTGTTGTAGGCATTGACTCAGCTCTGACTCTGGATAAAAATTGCCTGCTAGCTGCACAGAGGTGATGCATTCAAATATTTGGAGATTGTTTGGAGTAGTTGCAATAGAGCCCTGCATCTGAGCTGTCTGCTACCAACACACCTTTGAGCTGCAGTCATATCCACCTTTAGCTTTTTAGGAATTCTTCCAATGGATGTTTTATGACTGGGCACAGAACAAGGCTGCCAAAGTCAGCCTAAGGGCTCTTTTCCTCTGCTCCTGAACTCAGTCTTCACCATTCACTACTACCTTCTGAGGGGCTGATTTGGAAGGGTTGCCTCTTCCTGCTTTATCCTGTGTGAATTAAAACTTTCTTTTGCTCTCCAGGCTACAGATGAGCAAATTCCCTTCCTCACCAGAAAAGATAGGATAAGTGGCTCTGTTGGTACTTGGGCACATCCTGCTGGCTTCATGCAAAGGATGTTAATTCACCTCTCCTCTGCTTTTGGCCCTGAGTGCCTGTTCCTGCCAAGTGTGCTGTGGGAATGTGTGTTAAATGTTACTGTCACTTTTAGTATATGAAAGATGATGAATACTGTGGAGACAAGCTGTGAAGAATGGAGACAAGAAGCTGATGTTTGGTGTGAATGAAGAGGGGGATGGCTGTGAAAAGTGAAATCACATGCTCGGAGCAAAAGGCTAGGAAACTTTTCTCCACCATGATGTTATGAATGGAAATAGGTAATTATGTTATATTTGACAAATTTGTAGAAGATGATGTTGGTTGAGATGGGAGATGGTGAGAGCCTGGAGGAGGGTTTTATGTTATGAATGAGAATAAAAATGTATAACATATAACTGTAAAGTAAAAAGATGGAGTAAGAATCAATTGGGAATTCAGCTAAAGGCTGTGCCAAGGCCATGGACCTGAGGAGCTGCAGAAGAGGCAAGATAGTGGAATTTCCATAGTGACAGAAAAAAGAGAACATGACAGAAGGAAAGATGAAGAGCCCTACTCTGACTGTGCCACTCTTAAGCAGATGGCTGAAACACGGAGCAGGTACATTATTTATTTATTTTGAAGATGAGATTATCTGGAATTTGATTATTTGCATAATTATCTGTAAATGAATTATCTGGAGACAACATGAAAAGAAACAGACAGAGTCCAGGTGTAGAAGACTTCTATGGAAAACTGGAGGGAAGAATGAGAAAAATCCTTTGAAATGTACATTTGAGTGTGGTTAGGGGGAAAAGAGGAGAATCAAGACATAGATGAGTCAAAGTCCATGGAGAGAAGCTTTACAAGAAGAAGAGTCTTGTAGGCAGATTGGAGAGGGTGACAAGGGGTGTCAGTTCTAGGTTTTGGGAGGAATGATTTGTGAGGCACTTTAGTGGAAATGTGTCCTCTTCACTGGAGGGCAAAGGGAAGAAGTTGGAAAAAAAACCACCAAGGCTTATGATTGAGCTTAATTGGAAGAGCTCCAGAATACATTTGCAGACAAAAAAGGTGGGCAGGATGGTTGGTAGAGAGGAGAGTGGAGTCAAAGATGGCTTATTTCTAAAAGGACATTTATATTGTGAGGTGGAGCATCTTGAGGAAATTGAGAAATAGAGATACTAAAGAGGGAGTGGAAGAGTGCCAGTGAGATTAAAAGACAAGCTTGAAAGAAGCAGATAAGATGCTTGTCTGCTTAGAATGGATATTGCAGTATATATGTCCTGCATGTTCTGCCGAAGGGAAGGAGTTTTGAAAAACCTGAAAATTTTCTTGACAAGAAGAAATGTGGGGTTGGGAAGCTGGGAAAAGGAAAAGGAAAAGAAGGAAAAGGAAGAGGAAAAGGAAAAGGAAAAGGAAAAGGAAAAGGAAAAGGAAAAGGAAAAGGAAAAGGAAAAGGAAAAGGAAAAGGAAAAGGAAAAGGAAAAGGAAAAGGAAAAGGAAAAGGAAAAGATGACGGAAGGACTAATCGAGGGTGGTAGTTGTGATGTCAGCTCAAAAATATGGTATTCAGTTAAGTATAGAAGCATAGAATTTTTTTTAGTAGGGATGTAGAACTAAAGAACTGAAGGAGAAAGGGAGGGGAGGGGAAGGAATTCAGAACTGGGGGAGAGGAGGAAGAGAGGAAACAGAAGGGGGACATACCTTGCAGTGGGAAGGTGGGAAAAAAAAAGTGTGAGTGGGGAGACACAAGGTCTGGAGAACTTCATGAGCATGTGATAAGAGAGGAGAGAGAAAGAGGGACCAGGAGACACTGAAGAGCTGAAGAAGGGGGTATCTGTGCTTGTGATCTGGACATAGGAACAAGGTAAACTGAGGAGACATGTTTAGTAGTCATTTGTCAAGGCAGAGAGATAAATCTTCAAAGCTGGCCAGCAAATCAAATGGAAATGCAAAGCTGATTTATGGCAAAAGGAATTAGGTGTACTATTAACACAGTTCTCCAAGATATGGAGCATAGGCAAGGAAAAATGTTCTGTGATTTTATGACAGCTGGAAAGAGAGAGATATGAGTTCAAAATTGTTAGAAAGACTGGAAAATATTGTAATTTGGAACACTTGTAACTGGGATAGAGTTTTGTAATAAAGTTGTAACTTCTGATACTTCTGATAATGCTGTGGCCATTATAATGCTTAATAACAGAGGCTTGCTTTTTAATGTTAGGCTTAATGTTACTCATTAGTTTTTTTGTATTTCCTTTAAAAATTCAAATTGTCCACTCATAATACATTAAAGTTATTTTCTGTAGGTCCCATTAATATTTTCCCCAGTATGCCATCTCCTTAGTGTGGAGCCTATAATATTTATATTTAGAAGCTCCTTAGAATTTAAAAATATTAAGCTTACTAAAAAATATACTAACTTAAATAGTGAGACAATGAGTAAGAAATTATGAAGTGTTTCCTGCATCAATAGGTACCGTGAATTAACAGGAAAATGTGTACTGAAGAAAACTCTGAATAGAGTTCTTATGAATGCCAGGATAATAATGATGAAGGTCAACACTGAACCAGCTATATATTTTTATATATTTATAGAATTTAAAGAAATGTTTATTTGTAGAGCTGCATGTAGAAAATAAAGCAGAATAAATATGCAGCATCTCAGATACACGCACATCTATATAATCTATATCTGTATCTATATCATCTATATGTATATCATCTATATCTGTATTTCTATATCTTTATCTGTACCTACCTATATGCAATCATCTCAAATGTAGCTAGTTAGGAGTAGGAGCTATATGATTTCTCAGCAGGTTAGAAATTTTTGCTGCGATCCTGAAAAAGTCTGAAGCACATTCTTATTTTGAATCTTTATTGATCTGATGACGCAGCAACAACAAATTACTTGCTAAGCCAGGCACTTTATTTATGATGAGTGTCACTGTCATTTTCTAATTAAAAGAGCTTTTTTTCCTCTATTAAAAGCATGAGATTTCACTTCCACTGGAAAGGATGCCCTTAGTCATCTAAAGTTTTCCCATAATCTTGCCATTTCTTTCCAAAACTGCTTTTCAGCTTTATTAGAGGTTTATATAAGGTGCCTTATCTTCATGTTTACACTCCCACCTTTCTCACAACAGTTGTTAAGACTTCTTGTGGGTGTGGTCCTTATTGCTGGAGGGATTGTTTTATAATGAAATATTACTGCAACTGAGAAATAAATCCCATGTATAGGATTTATTACTCAGTTGCAGTAAGCAACTAGCCTTTCCTTCCTGGGCAGAAAGCTGGGAAAACCCAAAGCATGGTGTCAGATCTGTGAGCTGTGAGTCTCTTTTACAGGGTTTTTTTTACTCAAAAAAATCCTTTATAACTTTTAAACTTAGAGAATATCAGCAGAAACACAAAGCGGTTGAACCACTGTAGGCTACCGAGTTAGCTGTTGAAAAACTTCTCTGATTTTCAGAGGTATGAAAAGATTATGAACTTGGGCAATGCTAGACTGAGCAAATAGCTACATCTATGCCAGGAAATTAAGTGGTGACAGGGAAGGCCCCAGGGCACAGGCACCTGGTTGTCTGCACTGTTATATCTGCAACAGCCTACAAATGGCACACATGTGACCCACAGAAAATAAAAGCTTGCAGCCAACTCAGAGTGATTCAGGAGATGGTAACTCCCCAAAGGCAGCTTGGCCTCTTGGAGACTAGGAGAGTTTAAAAGCATGGACAGGGCTAGTCTATGCCTTTAGGTCTCAGTGGCAGACTATAGACCAAGAAAAATTTAATTAACCAATGTGAAGAAACCTTACAACACTATATATTACATGTGTCAAGAAAATTTGGAAAAGGAGCCAATGGTCTGCTGATTGCTCAGAGTAAAAAGGTGAGCTGAGTCAGTCACTGATGGAGGTAGGGACAGTACTCTTCACAAAAGGATCTATATTAAGGCAGGCATCATTTCTTGAATCTTCCTTTTTTTTAATGTCCAAATATTTGTTCTAGAGATGAATCATCATTCTTATTGAGCTTCATACAAACCATAAACTTCATTTTACAGCTCCTGCAGTAAGAAAATATTAGAGTAAATAGGCTTGTGGGTAAAATATAACAACAGATTAATGACATTTTTTCTATTTATTTCCTATGTCTAGCATCTCTAGGAAACAAGCTAAGAAAAGCAGAGAACCTATGATCCCCTATGTGATGTTTTACAGTCTTTTTAGCTTATAAGGACACTTCTGTCCTTTCTAAGTGATGGTCATATCTATTAGAAGGTTATTTTTTTTTTCAATTTTAATGAACTCTAAGGAGTGCTTGAGGGATAGGTGAATTGACCTGAATTTTGTCCTCACATTTGGACAAACATTCAATGGAGCCTTAAAAAGTTCAGTTTATATTTAGTTTTTCTTCTGTCTGAATAGGTTGGAAGAGAGGAACTTTAGCATGATTCTCCCTGCTAAGTGCCTTAGCATGGCCAATACCATCACTGCATTGATCAATAGCCTCATGGTATAAAAAAGACCCTCAGGCAATGACTTGAAGCAAAGTGGCCAACTGTCTAAGTACATGAGCAAAAAAAGCATTTCTAAAATACAAAGGGCAAGGCTGTTCTAACTGTTCTGCTGCAGTTATTACTTGGTGTGTGCTGACTAGAATGAACAGACTTGGGCATTATATCCAAACACAAATTTGTCTGTGCATGCATACAAAAATAGATGCAGTTCTCAGGCTTAAGGAGAGAACAGGGCAAGAAGTTGTATTGTGAACAAGACATCTGGAAATGATTTTGACTTTGGGATCTTCTGTCTGTGAGTTTTGATGTAGTTGTTTTTATTCATAAGAGAGGAGCTCATCATTCTCTGGAGCTCTGGACACATCTCAGTCCGGACAAAACACTGTCATTTGAGAACCCCAGCCTTCTTGTAATTTTTCCAGCCTATAAAGCTCCTTGACTTTATACTTTTGTATGTACTGTATCACAGGAGAGTTCAGCTGCAACTGCATTGCAATCCATTTTTGAGAATTACTAAAAAAAGGGATGGGCCTGGACTCACATTGATTTTGCACCTCTGTCACCCCACTGCTAGGAAGGAGAGCAATGACACCAGGAGTTATGAGATTGCTCCTGATTTGCAACTCTGAAGCAATTGCAAGCCTGTCTTGCTTCTGGTAGCAAAGTTTCAAGCATCTTTTTCTAACACTTGGGAAAGCATATCTGAAATTCTTGCCTGCTTTATGTCAAAGCCGCATCCACTAGGAGAGCTTTATCTATGAAAAAGTGAATGAGGTTTCAGATAACCTTTGTGACAGACTCTTACACTACATGTAGGTTCCCAGTGTTAGGAGGCTGTGAGGAAAATTTAGATTAGTGTGGACTAAATATAAATATACTGCTCGCTTCCCTGAGCAGTTGATGTGAAGAGGTTCGACTCCTGCCAGAAATAGGACCCTAAGTCCCTGCTCTGCACTGTTTTCCTTTGAAGGCTGGGGTAAATCATTGAAACATCCAGTGCATTGAAGGGGATCCTTGGCCCATTCGCAAATACCTAATTACTGAATAGGGACAGTTCAAAGATGTCTGAATTAGTTTGACAGCTAGAAACATTTCAGCCACTGTACCAGTAATGCAAGAGTAGAGCAGCTACCTTGACAAGTTTTAGTGGCAGGACCTTTGCTCCATTACATGTCTGCTCTGGCTGAAAGGTAAGAATGTATTGATTCAGACATTTGGAATTCAACAGGGAACAAATATAAAAGTAACAAGTAAAATTAATAATTGTAGAACTAAGAATTTTTAAAGGGAAATCAATGAAGGCCTTGGATGAAAAATATGCTTTATGCTTTCCCTGAGTATAACATAAAGGTGAAGGCTTTATATCAGCAAAGTTAAACATCACTTTATTTCTTGTACATTTATGAGGAGTGTACAGGAGCAGGGAATTCTTAAAAACTGATGGTGCATTTTTGTTCACAGTGGCTGCTGACTGAGCTGACAGTGTTAATTTAAACCTTCTCTCAGGTAAAGTTTTAAAACACAAATGAAACTCTCACCTGTTCAGGAAAGCACTGAGTCACATACCCATAGGCCAGTATCATTTAAGTGCAGTTGACTTCAGTGGGATGTGAGTGTGTGTGGCTGCACCCTAGTGAAACAGGGGTGTTACTCAGAGCAGGACCTGAAGGCTGATTTTCCTGAAGATGACAAGCCTGTGTAGCATTAGTTAGTATTTGAACAAGCTCTGAGCTTGGGTGGCTCTCCTAAGACTGTGTTTCTTGAAATAATGTGGTTTTTTTGCATTTGTGTATTCCCAAAGATATTCTGCTAAGTCCTCACTCATTAAAGACTATTTTGGAAGTATTTTTTTCACACTAACCAGATTTTATTTAATTAAGTTCAATATCTAAAGGTATATAAGAATTGCAGTGCTGCTATTTAAATTACTTAGGGAAGCAATTTTTGTATGGTGTTGATTAAAGGATGGCTTGAGCAAGTATGCTTTTCCTTTTATATTACTTTTTTAATTTTCGAGCCAGGGAGAAACCAAACAAACATCCCAAGATATTCATAATGGAAAGTGACATAGGGAACAATTTGTTCAGAACTCAAAGGCAAGTCAGGCAAGTCAGACTTCATATATCTGTCCAAAGGAATTGCAAACACAGAAAATGATTTTCCTTGACGTCAGCTATGGCAATGCAAGAACAGAAAAAAAAAAAAAAAAAAAAGAAGAAAAGATCTTTCCTTTTCCTCATCTCTGTATAATAGAATGTAAGGTGTTTTTCCTAGTTTTAAGACAGGGGCTCACAGGAAGGTGAGGATGAGTATTCCTGAGTTTTGGTGAGAGCAAATACTTCATTCATTGGACAAACCTGAGTACAGGCTTCCAGGCTATTTTTCGTCCCCTGATATTCAGATGATAAACTAAAGAAAATAGCTCTTTTTTTGGCGTTTTTTTGCGTAGACAACAGGAAGAGCAATGGAGAAGCCTTAAGAATCTCTCTCAATGGGCTAAATCTTTCAGCACACCTATAAAATACAGCACAGCTGCTGCTGTGAATATGGTTGCAGAACATGAAAACATGGAGCAGCACTGCTCTGTACCCCAATCCATACCTTGAGGCTCTGCATTACCCAGCTGTTCTCCTCATGATGCCCCCAGAAATGGGAGGGGTGTGTGCTGAGCATCCCACAGCTCTCTTTCTCTCTAGGGCAGGGGTCCCCACTGCCTCCCAGCCCCACAGGAGCTGGACCATGCCTCAGGTGTGTGGACCATAGGCACAGCCTCAGGAGGGCTGCAGAGCTGAGAGCAGTGGCAAGTGCCAAGGGAGGGATGGACAAGAGCAGAGGAGGAAGATGAACCTCTCTGAGGCTGCCTTGTTTGAGGGAAATGAAATGTAGGCAAAGGGGGCAAGCACTTGGTCACACTTTTATTTACCAGTACTGATACAGACACAGAGACCTCAGGACATTCCAATCTACAGCTACTTATTTCTTGTTGCTCCTTCGGCAAGCAGTAAGTTTGTTTCTGGTTTCTTTTGCCTTTGTGAATGATTTAATCATGACAGCTCCTGAATCTGCTGCTGCTGGTTTGGCTGTGGTCTTTGAGGTGAATTGTGGATTATGAATACATGCTTTTCTGCAAGACAAACCAAACCTAATTTTGTGCCTCAGGCAGCAAAGCTGCCTGTGCAGAACGTGGCTGAATATTACAACCTCTGTTATGGACTGGGAGCATTGAAGGGACAGCTTGATCATGGAAAGGGGGAATGTGCTGCCAACTCCCTCCACTGGCCACCTTGAAAGACAGAGAAATGTCAAAACAAAACAACAGCAAAAAAGCTAGTGAAGTTAGTTGGTTGTCCTCCCAACAAAATGTGAGGGGATTTCTGCTGCTAATTCACAACTGTCATAGGTTGCCTGTATATTGCTCATGTGTGGAAAACCGTATTTAAGGAAAAGCACCTTGTTTATCTGCAGCCTTCTGAAGAACAGGATGTGCTATGTGGCTGATATAGAGAAGATATGAAGCACTACCTTTAAACAAAACTTACATTCTGTTATCAAAGTAAAATGTAAGCAATGTTATGGTAAGACAAATAGTTAAGTAAGAAAGAAACAGCTGCCAGGCATGGTCAGTGCCATCCAAGGTAAAATTACCTGCTGTTAGAGGATTTCTATATTCTGTGCTGAGTGTCCCCCTATAATAGAAACATCCACTACTAGGACAATAATCAATGGGCTAAAGGTCTGGCAGACTCAAAAAAGGAAAGTTTGTGTGCCCAGTTTTACCTTTTCCAAAATTCTTCATGCCTCCCTCTCTCCAGTTTTTGTTGGTATAGAACCAGACAGTGGTCTGTTTTTTCCTGAGTGTTGGGTGATACAGACCTACATGTCTACACCCAGGAGAGCTCACCCACAAGACTCAGTCCAGTTGCCTATTGCAAGTAAATTTTTTCAATTGCTGCCAGTGAATTTCAATGAATGTTCTGCATTTCATATGATAGAAATTATTTATTACCTATGTATTCTAGTGTCAATTCAAAGATACAAGACAAAGATCACTGCTCAGGGACAAACAAACCTGAAGTCTTTGTGGAGGAGCCTGTTTGGATTCAAAGAATTTTAGTAGATGAGAAACTGATTGCTGGGCCTCATATTTGCAAGAGTGGCAAATATCTCTCTACTTTGTCTAGTGTGGCAACTTTACTTGGAGACTTGTGCTGGCAGAGCTTCAGCTGATATAAATCAAAGATTTGTCATGGCTGAGGATTTTGCCCTGTGCCTCCTTACTTGCCAAATGCTCAGTAGTTGAGTGGTCATTTTTCACAAAGTCCTGTTGTTTGGCTAAAATATGTGGGCACAGTAAAATGACAGAACTTTCAAGTTTTAAAGCCCACTATGTTTACTGAAATTGCAAAGAGCGCGTGTAGAGATGGAATTAAATCTTTTGTGGAGTGGACATTGGCTCCTGTTCCATGGGCTGAAGTTGTGTAAGATGCTTATTCCAGAAAGGTCATGGTAGCTCTGACAGTGGATATCCTTCATCATTTCTAGCCCAGGACATCAACTTTAGGATGGATCAAAGCCCTCAATATACAACAAACATTTAGTGCCTTCCAAACTCAGCCAAACTGTGGCATGATCCAGTAGCAAGAAGCCTACCCATACAGTCTAAGAAATTAAAATTGTACTGCATGAAAATGAAGACTTGCAAAATAGGACTTTATTCCTCAGAATTTGGGTACAAAAATTATTTAGCTGGAGCAAACCTTTTTCACAGCTAAAAGATGAAATGGGTGCTTTACTTTAAATGTATAATTGCTTATTTCTAATTTTTACTAATGGTTGTTTATGCAGCATGTAAAGGTAGGAGAGCCTGAGCTTACACGTCCCTCAGTTTGTTCTAGAGCAGTTTGGAGAGGGCTGCAGGCAGAAACTCATCCAACCAATCTTTAGGGGTGATAATCGCAGAGACTTCCTCTTCTCATGGTTCTTGTATGAGCTAGAGGACCATAGATGCCATTATGGGGCTGTGAGCCTGAGGTTTATTGTGCTCATAAAGTAATGTGATTGATAAACCGTTCTGTGGATTTTCGACAACAGGATGACCATATTCATGGTTTTTTTTTTGTTATGATGCCTCCAATAAAGAGAGTTGCAGCATTACAGAGTTCAGAGTTACATTGATAAGGATTGTCTGCAAACTGTGAATATCAAAGGGCAAATAACATGATGAAGGGAAGTGTGAAAAGAACAAAGCAAAACCTCACTTTAAAAGCTTTAATTTGTACAACTATGACTCAATTTCAACAAATGATTTTACTTCTTTTTCAATGAAATAGGAATGAACCATATGTACTGTTCAGAAAAGGAAGCGGCTAGAGCACAGCATTTCAAAATAAACAGCTGTTCAAATATAAATTTCCTGTTTATTGAGATTTCAGTTGTATCAAAGTAAAGGTCTCAGAGTGGCTGAGCAAGTCAATCATTATATACCTTGTTAGTGTGACAGCCCCCTGTGTATTGTTTAACTGGAAATAAAACACAAATACTCCAGACCCCTACTGTGTCTGCTTCATGGTGCATGAATCTATTGTGTGTCATGTCACTTAGAGTTTTGATGGCAGGCTACCAAATGGCAGAGGAAGAGACACAATCAAGCCTTCATTTTCATAAATGAAATTAAAGTACACACAGGAAATATAGAACAGAAGTGTTTTCATTAGTGCTATTCCAAGGGTCCATCACTCAAAATTGAGACTTTGCAAGCCCCATTGAGCATTTGAATACATATGCAAATGAGTGGTTTTTCCAAGTATATATTATTTTCTTTTCCAAATTTGATGGTATTTTTGCAATAATAAACCTGTATGAAATAATTTTAACTAGTATTATGTCTTGTTCCTAGTTGGACTGACAAGGACAGAGCCCTTGGTCACTGGTGGGCTCCAAGGGCTTCCTTCACATAAGCCTTGGAGGTGTTAGAGGTGTTTGAACATCCAAATGTATGGCCTCCAAGGTCAACAATATAATTAGAATAAATGTCAAAATGAAGTTTAGGTTAGCTGCTCTCTTCAAGCCCTGAGTCTTCTTTACCTAAATACTGGCTCTTAGGAAACACCTACAAATAATGGACAATTTTGTTGGGCACTGAATGGAGGAAAAGCAAAAATAAGGATCTTACCCTTAAACCTTGTGATCGGAACTGTCATATACATTGTGCTAGGCAAAGAGTCAGTTATGAGTAAAAGCATAAGTAAAGATGTGCCCTAAAGATATTTGTTCACCCTGCATCATTTTGGGATCTAACAAATAAAACAGGCAAATTTCAGAATTAGATTTTTCAATTAGACTTTGAAAAAAATGATCTGTAGTAAAAAAGTTGACCACTAATATTTAGATTGAGCTAGATTTTGTCAGTATTATCACTCTCTTATTTATGCTGTTACGCTCATTTCAATACTTGAAACATCTGTTTGTTTTATTTCATTGAGCCCTGGGAGTCCCATGATTGAAATCATCTCTAACTTCAGAAACTTGGTCTCCAAAGAGGGTTCTCTGCAACACTGCCCAAAACAAGAGGAAAAGAAAACAACCAAACCACAGAAAGAGTGTGTGGGATCCAGTCTGCTGAACCTGAGACTTGGACTTGTTTTGGAATGCCAGGTGCACAGGGAAGCTGTCTTGGAGCAAGTGACAAGTTTCCTGCCTTGTCTGTGACAAGAATTCCTGTGAAGGTCTCCAAGGGAATCTACTGTCTGTGCAATGTAGATGCTACCCAGCTTCAGAAATCTGGTCTCACTACAGGCGTTTTCCCCCTTTGTGGCAGAAGATCAGCCCTAAAGAAGGAGCAACTGGGACAAACACAGACAATGGAAGCATATGTTCATCCTCATATGTGCTAAATGATGGGTGACCATCGGGGATGTCCTCTTCTAAGGCTCCAGCACTACTGTGGCACAGTCAATATAAGCTAATGGGACTTTTGGAGTTACCTGGAGAATGTTGAGGTCCACATCCAGCTTCTGTCTAACAGGAGTGCAGACCTTAATTCCTTTAAATATCTTGGGGAAAATCTCAGCTGTAATTTTCACTTTAGATAGAAGGCAAAAATGCTGAAACTCAGCCACAGAAAGTGCACAAATGAAAGTTGCTGGTGGTGTGATTTTATATGTATGTTCTGACTGCAAAAGTGTCATGGTTTGACACTGGCCCAATGCCAGGCACCCATGAGAGTCACTTGCTCACCCTCTCCTGCCACAGCTGGGTAGAGGAGAGGAAAAAAAATTAAAGAAGGGTTCATGAGTTGAGATAAGGACTGGGAAAAAACACTTCAAGGACAAAATAGGCTCAACTTAAAGTTGGAAAGTGAATTTATTAGTAATAAATCCAGAGGAGGATAATGAGATGTAAAATAAGCCCTTAAAACACCTTTTTCCCCCCAGCCTCTCCCTCCTTCCCACCAACAGTGCAAGGAGACATGGCATGAGGGTTTGGTCAGTTCATCACTGAGATTTATTTCTGCTGCTCTGGGAGAGGAGCCCTTCCCCTGTGAGGCTGTGGAGTCCCTCCCACAGCAGACAGTGCTCTGTGAACTTCTCTGGTGTGGGTCCACTCTCACAAGCAGCAGCCAAACCACACCTGCTGCAGTG
>WBNO01024458.1:397811-533409 GCA_013400575.1 Peucedramus taeniatus
CCCCATGGATCCCCATGGGCTGTGGGTGGATCTCTGCATTCCCCATGGATCCCCATGGGCTGTGGGTGGATCTCTGCATTCCCCATGGATCCCCGTGGGCTGTGGGTGGATCTCTGAATCCCCATGGATCCCCAAGGGCTGCAGGGGCACAGCTGCTTCACCACGGTCTCACCACAGCCTGCAGAAGAATCTCGGCTCTGGTGCCTGGAGCACCTCCTGCCCCTCCTTCTCCACTGACCCTGGTGTCTCCATGTTGTTCCCCTCATGTGTTCTCACCTCCTCCTCTTCTCTGACTAGAAGAAAAAACTGTGTGATGCTGTTTTGATTTTCTTCTTAAATATGTCATCACAGAGGCATCACCAGCCTCTCTCATTGGCCCAGTTTTGGCCAGCAGCATGTCCATCTTCAGAGCCATCAGAGATTGGCTCTGCCAGACTTGGTGGAAGCTTCCAGCAGCTTCTCACAGAAGCCACTTCTGTGGCCCCCTGCTACCAAAAAATCAGGCCATGAAAAACCAATAATGAATGGAAAAAGTAGCTTTCCTTTAATTAAAATTAATTCTGCACCAATCAAAGCATTTTCCCTGTGTCATATTGTGTTCTTTCAACTGTCCCATTAGAGGTGGAAATTTCAGGAGGGTGCCCAATGATTTTGACTCCAAATTTTGTTGCAAAATTTGACATCTTTCATTGCTCTTCCTCAGCAGTTTCTTATGATGAGCATTTATTTTCTACAGATTTAGGCTGAATTGATCATGTCTAAGAAGCAAGTGTCACATTAAAATACTGCCTTTTTTTTTCTGGGTAAAAATATGTGTTACTTAAACCTTTAGGGGCTGTAACAGGCACAGGCACAAGTTATTCATCCTTTTGAAGGTAAGAAATATAACAGAGGAAAAAATGTTTCCCTGAAAGAGAAATTTCTAATGTGTATTTCTTTGCAGTTTGAAGAGTTATTTTAGCTTAAAACAGTACCAAGAATAAATGGATATAGATAGTAGTTTGTCTTGCTGAATGCTTATTCTGGTCAGATGGATGTTTTCTGCTTCACCTTACTGTTTTTTCTGCTTTAGGCCATGAGCATTGCTCTGAGTTGTTATTATCAATAATCTTTTTGTAGCCAACAGTTCCTATTTTATAGCCAGACCTCCATCACTGACAAACAGGTAATGGTCCGGGCCGCCAGGAGGTAAAACCTCCAGCAACACTGCTGTACTGACTGAACATCCAAATCAGTTAACTCAGTTTATGATTACAGCTTAAGCTCAACACATTCCCAAGAGCTACAGATGTGATTTGACTTAAGACTTCACGGTCTTGCTGACGGAAGGTCCCGGCAGAAGGAGTTTGAATTTTCAGCTATTTGTTCTTGACTCCATTTCTGTTTTTCAAGATTTGAAAGCAAATGAAAAGGGTAACAAAGTCTGTTTCTGGTTAACTTTACTGATGAATTCGATTCTGTTTTATTCAAGAAGAGACACCAGAATTTTGTCTAGCAAGGATATGTGAATTCTTAGGATAGAAAAAAAGTGATCAGTGAAAAAGATCAGATTGACAGCTCTGCAAATTTAAAGCTTGTAGTGATTCAGTCAATTGAACATGAGCTATAACTGTGCAGTTCTCTGTCTCTTTACCCCATTGAGATGCTCCAGCTATTAGAGAAATCCCTACTGGTTAGGATTTGTGCCAGGTCAGTTCTTGGCTTGTCTGATCTCCTACACTTGGCTTCTCTGAGGAGCAGCTCAACAGGGGACCTGTATCTTGTGGCTGAGAAAAGGAAATAATTGGAGGGAGTTTGACCAGCAGCCATGGATCTGGTGTTACTGCATGGACTGAGCCTTTCTGGACAAGCAGGGGCTGGGGCCTTGTACTTTAGTATAGATCCCAAGCTACCATCACTGAATCTTTTCAAAATACTCCTCCTCCTTCTCCTTCCTCTCACCACACCATGCCATGTGAAGGTACTTAAGACTCACATGTGGAGGAACACTGAATTCTTAAGCATTTTGAATCAGGATCACTGACAAATTATATGTATATTTTGAGGGAATATCAGTCCTCCAAAAATTACTTTAGAACAAGTCTATTGGTTTCAATAAAATACCACTGACCAAAAGAGTCTTTGGCATTGGGATTATTATTTTGTGAGATTTGAAACATTAAAGCACTCCAGGCACTTTTCAGTTGCTATAAAAAGAAAATTATACTATAGACTTAATTTCAGTTCGGTCAGTAATAGCAGGAAGCTATCAACACTTCTGCCCTCAAAATAATCAGTGATAATTTACAGCTTGGAGGAGCAATCAATATGCAGGAACTGGCTTCATTTTGGGTAAATTGAAATCTTTGACCTGGCAAGAACTGATGCCCTGCTCTAAACAAGACTAGAGTTTCCTCTGGTAGACCAAACTGTTATATCAATTTACCTAAAAGTAGCAAATATAAGGATATATCAGTTCACTGACATCAAGTCACACTTTCTTGACAATCCATGATAGTGAAATAGTATTTTGAGGGCCTCCAGTTCTGTCTTGAAGTACCTGAATTTTAGCTGAGATTCAGTCTTCCATGCTTCATAAATCCTTTCTTTGTTTCATTTGTACTGGAAAAAATCACAGCCTCCCAGTAAAACACCTTATATAGCTTGTCATGCACTTAGTTCCTGTTGGTAGGCTCTTGCTGTGTCAGGGCCTCTGGTCTAATAATAATCCTGCAAATCTGTTCTGTAAATTTTCTGGCTCGATAGGGGCTTTGCTGATTAATGTTGTCAGAATGGGATGCACTGAAAAACACCTTCTGATGCATTACATGAAAGGCTCAGTCTAACAGATGTACGAGATCGGGTTATTGTCATGCTCTTTTATCAGTAAAAGTCAAGACTTTGGGATAAATCAATGGTACAATTTGCTTAATGTGAAGTCTGATTTTGCTTGAGTCAGACCTCAGCGGTCTTTTCTTTCTCTGAGGCAGAATAAGTTTCTTTTTTAAGTGTCTGATTTCCTTTATTTTTTTTTCTATATTTGCGTCTCCTGCTGTGAGTTATTTGAAGAATATTTATTCATAAAGTAGGTTCTTTCCTGCCTGAACTGAATGAAAATATCTTGTGGATTCTCCTGACTTTTTCAGAAGTATTTTGATCCTAACACTTTGTGTACAGCAAAAGTCTCACAACCACTGAGCTGGTGCATTTGCTTTGATGAAACTTCTAAATCTTGTGTTATGAAATATGGAAATGCTCTGGCATCCAGGTGGAAAATATAAAGATACTTAGATTTAATATGCATGAAATCTGCAAAACCAACACTACATCTTTGAGAAAAATAGAGCTTTATCTGGAAACATCATATTTAAAGGATCTACTCTTGAATATAGATAAAAGAAGTGTCTATGATAATTTGGTTATTAAGAAAAGATATATGTATTTGCATATTCTGGAATGAAAGCTGTGGCATTAACTGTTCCTTTTTTGCAGCTCCTGCCTGGTTATCCCTACATTGTTTACAAACAGTTGGAAGGGGGTCTTAATGTTCTGCAATGTTTTACATGGTGTGTTTGCTGTGGATGCTGGCAGTGGGGGCTGGAGGGGTGGCCCACTTTGGAGGAGTGGCCTTTGGGGTGAAAGGCTGGGGCTGCCCTGTGCCATACACAAACAGTTTCACATGGCTCTAACCAATTTACTGCAGAGCACAACTGAAATAGTGTGCATCTAAAATAGTGGCAATCAAACCAAAATAGTGGCAGCTTAGGGCCATTTTTTATCACTGTAAATTTAACTCGCAGTCAATGAAATTAATTCTCCCTAAGCTGAGACTGTTTTGGCCATGATGGTAACAGTTAAATTATCTCTTCATCTTTTTCTTGACCCATGAGCTTTTTAAGCTCATTTTTCCCCCTGATGTTCTGTTGAGGAGGAAGAAAGATTGAGTGGCTGAGCAGTCATTTAGCTACTGGCTAGCCTAACCCACAACATTTGGACATGTGGGATCCAGAATTTATTTGATTTAACCTTCATTTATTTTGGTTTCACACCTTCCATTTTAAAGTTTGAATCATTATTTTCTGGCAAAGCTGAATCTATAGATGTTTCTTCTTCTGTGTCTGACTATCACTCAGAGAAGTACTTGCTATTTAAATACCCTCAGGAATAAAAAAGAGGAGGAACACTAAAAAATAAAAATCTTGTCTTCAGTTTGGGAGACACTGGTTTCCAAGCTTTTCTAGGACTAAATCTCTCCTATGGGGGATAGAAACCCACCTTTTTTTTACTGCAGCTATGAGGCCACTGTAAAGACAACCATCAATGATAGATAAGTAGGTCAAGTGCATCTCCAAGGTATGTGAGTTTTAATGAAGGAAACCCTCTTCCCCTCGGCTCCAGAGGACTCGGCTGCAGAAGGACCCTGCAGGCACTCCTCAGTGGCAGAGTTGGTTGGTGTGGTTGGTGAAACCTTGCAGTCAGTTTCTGAGTGGACATTCTCCATGTGAGCACCATGGAGCATCCAGCATGTCTGTGGGAATTTGTCTTCCCTGGACTTGAGGAGAGCGGAGACACTGCGCTTTACTGAGCTCATTTTTGTTGTACCAGAAATACCATATATACCATAATAAAATAAATACCTATAAATTCATTCTTTAGTATTGCATCAATATCTGCATGAGGCAATAAGTCCATATTTCTGTGTTCCAAATATCTCTGTGTCTACACATATGTCTTCTGTGGCTCTCCTGGCTTCTTCCCAAGCTGAAGAACTCCCCTCTCTCTGCTTTTCAGGTCAGAGAGCCAGCTGCAGTACTCACTCAGGATCCTTCTTACTACAAAGATGCATAATTTGTACATATAGCTTCTGGGGTCTCATTGGCTGCCCCTAAATGTTATGGCTGTATGAGCTAATGTCAAAGTCATTGCTTCTTTAATCTTGTTCCAAACTCTGCCACTCAAACGTGAGATTTAGGATTTCTCCTTGCCTCAGTTCCTTGCCTGGAACAACCATGAATCCTGATTGGCCATCACCATATCTCACTGTTGGGCAGAATGGAAGCAGGTTTTACCTGATCTGACCTTGGCTTCCCACATCTCAAATCTTTCTCCTGACCCTGTCAGTGCTCATTGGTTATGTTTAATTTTACAGGAGTGCTGGAAATGGATCTGTGGAAAGAGATGGTGCTGAGAGCCCCTTGTCTACATGATGCCCACATGATGGCTTTTCAAGGGTTTTCCTTTTGGCTGGTTCTAGCCTGGTCCTCTGGATTGAAAGCTCATTTGTGGCTGGGTTACATTAGATGCTCAGGAGAGTGTCTCTGGGGATACTTCACCTCAAAGGAATCTGGTTCATGTGCTCTGCTTCATGCGTCACTGTGTGGAGAGCAGTGATCTTTGAGCAATTCTCGGCTTGAGATAAAATGCTGATGCAAATGTACCACGAGCTGTACATGAACAACTTCTCTAAGTTGTTGTAAGGAACTTCTGGGTTTGCTGTGTATGTAGGTATGACTCAGAGATGCTTTTATTTTGTGCGTCCTACTTTTCTGATATTCTTCCTCACAGGCAAGAAAACTGTATTTATTTGCTTCCAGAAACAATGCAGTCTAAATAAGAAAGCACTATCTTAATTTTTGCTCCCTTTTTTGAAAACCTGAAAAAAGTTGAGCGTTGGTTTTGCGTAGAGAAAAAAAAAATTGAAAAATAAAGCAGAAGCAAGAAATGTTGTAAGAAGTGTTTTGTTGCCCTGGTAAAGTTCCACTTACAAAAACATCCTCTTTCCAAATATTTGTTATGAACGGGCCAGATTAAGTATTGTAACAGGTTAATTAGACACTTCTAGCAGAAGACAGGTAGTATGTGGGGGAAAAAGATGGGGATTGTCTACTATTCTATGGACTCGCATTTTAAGAAGAAGATGTGCTGTTCCTGTTGATCACAAATATTTCCAAAATAACATTTCTCTGTGGAGATTTCACCATTTCTGAACCATATTCCATATTAAAAATCAACCCATCTCCTGCTAAAAACATGCTTAGTTCTTGTCTCTTGTGTCCTGGCTGCACTGCTATAAGCTGCAAACCATCTAGCATGCTTGGAAGTAAGGTCAGTAGCGTCTTTGTCAGCGCCATAGAGCTCTGCCATCCATCACTAAATCTAGCAGTGAGCAGAGTTTGCAAGACTCAGATGCTTCTCCCTGGCCTGCTGTGCTGGGCGTCTGTCACATGGCCCATTAATGGCAAGATGTTCATACTCTGTCATTTTTCACAAAGTTGTAGATGAGGTATGAGCCAAAAGCAGATAAAAAGACAAATTAACTGATGCAGCACGTAGCACAATGACCATGATCAGTCTTTTCTGCCCAGACTACTGGAGCAACATTTCCGAAAAGTACTCATTATCCTTCAAATTTCTCAATGCAGCAGTTTTGAAGTGTGGTTGCATAATATTTATATAATGTTGTGTTAAGAGAAGTGCTTGTCACAGACCTGAGACCTCAATTTGGGAAAATAATGGTATTGCATGTTTGAGTAATGCTTTTCTCTGATACTGATCAACGGCAGTGCAGTAGGAGAAGCGTGGGCTTCCTCAATCTGCCAGCAAGAAGGTCTTTCAAGCTTGCCAAAAGAACTGCTATTGTTTGTGGCCCGGCCCCAGCCTCACAAGCTGTTCTGTGCAGGTGGGCCTCAGTGCTTCACAGAGTCCTGGTGACTTTGTTGACTACAGCAAAATGGAGAACTGCACAGCAGGATCACCACAAATCCCCGATTGCTTGGAAAATGGCCTTCAGATCCCTCTGAAGGACAGCTCAGCCCACTGGTATGCAAATGGACTTCTTGCTACAGGAGTTGGTCTCTGCAGAGCTGGAATACCTGTTATCTATGTATTTACATTGTAAACTGAAATTCAAGGAGGGATGTGATGGAAGGATGAATTTCTTAGCAGATTCTGCCATATCAGAATCCAACAATAAGTGTGTCCTGCTTGATGGGCAAAGCTTAAACTGGCAAGATGAGCAGAGCTCACTATGTCTTCTTTATGGGTGCTATTTTTACGAGTAGAAGAAAAATATTGCCTGAGGAGCCTGGATCACAGGTTAGGAGCCCTGTATGCTACATAGCACTGTGTGGACACAGAGAGAAGAATTAAGAGCTGTATTGAGGCTGACTTTTAGTTTGCTAAAACTCACATTTCTCTGTGAAAGATGGAAACAGAGTTTGACTCTATCATCTGCGGTTTGGGTACATGTTGGTGTTTGGGTGCACTGGCATCCCCAGCAGACTCAGGGATGGTGTGAAGCCTCTGAGTAACCTTAGCACCCCACTTTCTGTGGGATGGATATGGATAAAGTTGGATATGTAATAGGGGTTTAGACACAGCCACTTCTCTCTCTCGGCACGTCCCTCTTCTGTATCCCAGGGCCAAGCAGAAACCGTGCAAAAAGCAAATCAGACATAGCCCTCCAGACTGTTACCAAGTCCTGTTATCCAAACCTTGTTTGGATAACATCCAGGAAAAGAATCACATTAAGACAACAAACCCCAACTTGCTCTGGCCTAGGCTTCAGAGGGATTTCTTTTTTCCATTCCAACGTGGATTGGGTGCTTAATTATTTTTCCTCCCCCCCCCGCCACCTCCTCCCTGATATTACCTAGTGTAACAAAGTCATGATTCCTCTAACTGGACACTGAAAATAGTGAGTAGGAGGGGATGGCCAGGTTTGCCCAAAAATACTTTTTTTTTAAAGCTAAGATTTGAGAAATACAAGGAAAAAAGTATTCTCAAACTGGGAAAAAAAACAGGTTATTGTGCCTGCAAACATTTACATTTATCTGCCCTTTTTGTCGACCAGTTATTACAAGAAATTTTGGGAAATTTTAATTGCTACAAATACATACAAAGAGCTGTAAAAGCAAAATTGGTTTATTTCCTCAAGGCACAACTGGAAAAATATATATTTAAAAATGGGTCTGCCTCCATCTGCAGAGCTCTAAAATGAATTCCCTCTGGATTTTTATATGTTTTTTGATATATTTCTCATTTATATTAATCCAATTCAATTATTTAGAACTAAGTTTTTAGGTTCTGTTAATAAATATTTGCCAGTCCCAGTGCTGTAAATTAAATTTTTATTTCATTTCTATATATGCTTTCTCTCTTTAATGTCAAAGTTTTCTCTCTTGTCTAATGGCTATAATGAAAGCTTTTACTGCTAAATTAAAATAAAAGGAGTTAATGGGTACCCAGTGCCTTGTTCTAGTTAAAATGTGCATCAATTTGCAATGACCACTGCTTTGGGATTGTAGCATGTGTTTGTCTTAGACAAAGTGTAGCAAAAAGCGTGAAATTTCACTTTTAAAAGTGTGGGTTGGTTTTTTTTTTTTTAATCTGCTTTTCTGTGAAGCTATTTATAGTTTATTTCACTTACTAATAACTTTACCACACATTATCAGCTCACACAGAAATTTTCCATGGTAGATAATAGCTTCAGATTGAATTCTTACAGTGTTACTGAAAATGGTTTAGGCATTCAGAGAAGGAGAACAAGTGATTCAATTTAATTAAACTTTTTAAAATTTTGTCCTTCATGGTGGGAAGCAACAACAGGTTTTTCCAAAGGAATACACCTATGGTCAAGTGACTTTTACTATTTCCATGAGCATCCACTCAGGTATGAAGGAAATAAGAAATTAGATTGAACATAGTAGATTTAATTGTAAATGTGTTGTCTTAAAGTTAAAGATAAGGCTGATTTCAAATTCATTAGGACTATGAATCCCTAATTCTCCTCATTATAACATTTTGTGTGAAACTGTAGTGTGGATGGATTTGGTAGTAAACATATAAGCAATTACAGGGATGAATTCACCTTTCTAACTTCAGACCACTTTCATCAGGAACAGGTCTCAGCTCATTTAAGCTCAACCAGTTTTAGAAAGATAGCACAATATATTGTGGTAATATTTAATCAGCACTGTTTAGAAGTAAAATATCACACTTTTAGGTACTCTTGGGTGTTTTTTGTTTTGTTTTTGTAGGAAAAATGTATAATAACTTCTTTATTATGTGCTGAATCTTCTTAGCACATAATGTAATGGTCCACAAATTATTTCTGTTGTTTTCAAGGTTTGGAGGTTTGATATGGAAGGGTTGATTAGATTTGTGTACTTCACAGCAAGCTCATCTTTAGGCAAAGGAGGCAGAAGGCACCATGCACTTCTGCACTAAGCTCAGGAGGGGCCCTGAAACAACCCATGACTCCATAGTACAGAAAGAGTCCCCTGCATTTAGATGTCTGGGGTCTTCTGAAAAAGCTCTGGAGAAGCAAAGGAGCAGCTGCAAGAGAAAGCAATAAAAGTGCATGGGCTCTGGACATAGGGTTCTACCACTTATACCTGCAAACCTTTAGTTAACCAAATCAGACGCTCCTTCCAGACAATTTAGGAGGCCTTGGCTTGAGAAGACCCTGCACTTCCCCATGTCCTGTCAGATTTTCCAGCTGTCACTGCAATGTCACAGAATCACAAAATTGTTAGGTTTGGAAGGGACCTCTGGAGATGATCCAGTCCAGCCCTCCTGCCTAAAGAAGGGGGCACAGAAATATGTTCAGACAGATTTTGGACATCTCCAGAGAGGGACACTCCACAACCTCCATGGGGATCTGTTCCACTGCTCTGCCACCTTCAGTGTACAGAAGTTCTTCCTCATGCTGACGAGGAATTTCTTGTGGGATTTTTTATGGCCATTACTCCTTATTCTGTCAGTGGGCACCGCTGAAAAGAGTCTGGCACCATCCTCTTGGCACCCACCTTTGAGAGATTTATATACATTAATGTCATCCCCTCTCAGTCTTCTCTTCTCCAGACTAAAGAGTCCTGGTTCCTACAATCTCTCCTCATAAGAAAAAGGTTCCAAATTCCTCATCATCTTTGTGGTCTCTGCAGGACCCTCTCCAGTAGGTCCTTGTCTTTCTTGAGCTGTGGAAACCAGAATCCTACACAGCATTTCAGATGTGACCTCATTAATGCAGAGTATAATGGGAGGGTCAACTCTCTTGATGTGCTGAGCCACACTCTTCCTGATGCACCTCATGATGCCATTGACACTTCTGGCCACGAAGGCACTGCTGGTTGAGGGTCAATTTGTGATCCACCAAGACTCCTAGGTCCTTCTCCACAGAGCTGCTCTCCAGTGGGCTGGCCTCCAGCCCATGCTCATACTTGAGGTTGTTCTTCCCCAGGTGCAGGACCCAGCACTTGCCCTTGTTGAACCCCACTTGGTTTCTTTCCGCCCAACCCTCCGACCCAATGGCAGCACAGCCTGCAGGTGTGTCAGCCCCCAGTTCTGTATCATCAGCAATTTTGCTGAGGGTGCATTTGATTTCTTCGTCCAGGTCATTGATAAACAAGTTGAATAAGGCTGGATCCAGTATTGATCCTGAGGAATGCCACTGACTACAGACATCCAACTGGATTCTTCTCAACTGATCAAAACCCTCTGAGCTCTGCCATTCAGCCATTTCTTGATTTACCTCACTGTCCATTCATCTAACCCACATTTCCTGAGCTATACCTAGGAGGATACTATGGGTGACAGTGTCAAAAGCCTTGCTAAAATTGAGGTAGACAACATCTACTGCCCTTCCTTCATTTACCCATCCTATTACACCGTCATAGATGGCATGACCAATCCTCAGATTGGTCAAACGTGATTTCCACTTGGTGAATTCATGATGACTACTCCCAGTGACCTTTCTTTTTACAGGCTGATGATGACCTCTGGAATGATCTGTTCCAGGACTGGAGGTGAGGCTGACTAGCTGGTAGTTTCCTGTGTCCTCCTTGCCATTTTTGAGGATGGGAGTAACATTGGCTTTTCTCAAGTCATGGAACACCTCCCCTGTTCACTGTGATTTTTCAAAGATGATGGAGATGATGGAGGCTGGTCTCCAGAGCAACAACATCTGTGGCTCACTTAGAACCCATGGGTGCATCCCATCAGGGCTCATGGATTTATTGGTGTTAAGTCTGCTTAGCTGGTCTCTAGCACAGCTCTATACAACCAAGAGGAAGTCTTGCTTTCTCCAACCTTCCTCTCTTACTTCTGAGGTCTGGGATTCCTGAAGAGCATCCTCAGCAGTAAAGACTGAGGTGAAGAAGACATTTAGTAATTCTGCCTTCCCTGTGTCTTCCATTACCAGGCCACCCATCTGATTCAGCAGCAGCCCCACATTTTTTCTAATCTTCCTTTTGCTGCTGATGTACTTTTAAAAGCCCTTTTAGTTGTCCTTGATATTCCTTGCCAGACTCAAGCTAACCCTCCACCTTGCTCAATTGAGCTGTTTAGTTTTGCACAAACTTACGTTCTGCTCTGGTCTCCATTTGCATCAGATGTATTTGCCAAAAACTGGAGGTTATATTTTATAGAGAAATCATGTGCAAATATACTAATGAACTCAAATAAAGATTTGCAACAACTCAAATTAGGACACTTATCCACAGACATTGGAATTTGTTGTGGAGCTGACTCTTTAGAGACTTTTTGATGGGAAAAAAACCCAAGCTGATTGTTTACACTTGAATTTATAGAAGTATATAAGCATATAGGTACATTTGTAATCTGTGGTCATTTTTCCAGTAAAAAGGCATTGGCAGATATGCTCTAAACTCTCTAAAGAGCCTGTGTTCAAATGCAGTGGGAAGATCCTTTTCACTTGGACCTTAAGAAGATATTTGTATTAGCTAACAAATACATCTAGATGAATCATTTATTTAAATCTGGGAAATAAAGCATATTTCTTTGAGTAAATTATATATGAACTATCGTATTCATTAGTCTACCAATTATGTGGTTGGGTGACACATTATCTAATGATGTATTAGGTGATTGTTGTCCATCAGCAGATCAATATATTATTTATAAGATGTGACTTTTTTGCATTACTTAGCCATAATTTTTAGCAAATATGTTTAGTGAAGTCACAGAACAATTTACACTAAAGGATATTTCACTGATTATGCTGTGATTTCAAGACTGCTTTGCACAGCAATACTGCAGAATAAAAATAATGTCCTTAAATGCTTGGTCTGCAATTTTTACTGTTATTCTTTTCCTCCTGAGTCCATAAGGCATACACCCATTTATGTTTATGTTTCTGTATATTTCCATATGAAAACAGAGGGTTATGGTGCCACTTGAGGGAAACAGACTAATCAATTAAGCTCTCAAGAGGTTATAAATACTTTCTTTCAGCATTCCAGGACACATAAGACTTCCTCTTTTTTTTGGTGGAAGAAAATGAAATGCTAATTAAAACACAATGGCGAAGACTCTACCCTTCATCAAATTAAATCTACCAGTTACCTTGGGATGGCCTTTTGACTTCCTGTGGAGATCAGATTTTGATTCCTCTGACAGTTCAGAGGGGGAAGTGACAGACAATGTCAAAAGAAGATCACAATTTCTTCATTTTTGAAGAGTTTTGTAATGTGTAATAACATTTTTTCACTTTTATTATAGACAGGACACAAGAGTGAGACTCAACCTCTTGTCTGGATGCCTGCTGGCATTCAGCTCTTCTCCCAGCAATTAGTAACTCTGCTTCTGGTGCGCTGTGCTCAAAGGAGAAAGTCATTCTAGATGCCCATGCATCCAGTTTCAGTAACTTCCTCTCTCCTCACAGGACCAGCATAGCTCTGAGGCAGCAAGGCCAGGATATGGATCCAGCCTGTACGGAGAGATGGAGTCAGGGGATGTTTCTTATAGGATAGTCTCTTTATGTCCTAAGGGGCAGAGTGATAAAATCATCATGTCCATCCTCAGAAAGGAAACTTGCCTTACCAAGAGGTGTTGGACAAAGCATTACCAGCACGTTCAGAAATTTTTCTAGCATATTGCTGCCTAGAAAATGCAATGTTTACTCAGTTTGATTGGCTCACCAGTTGGACTTCTCAGGGCCACACACATGACTGTCACTCCCTCCCATTTCCTGGCAGTTGGAGAACTTCAGGAAACACAACTGCTTTTGGGAACTCATCTTGAGGGTGAGAGACTTTTCATTGCCCCACAGCTCTGAAACAAATCCTTAAGGTCCAACACTCCACAAGGAACTCCCTCTCACTGAAGACTTCTAGATACTGACTTAAATGTGCATGGATGGGTTATCATCCTCTAAGTTGTTTTACTGGATTTTTATCCAAAGAACATACCATGCCTTTCATTCAAGATTCAGCTAAACCCAGTCTTGCTCTGAGCTGTATGAGACTAAAATTCAGTGTTGAAGTTTGTGATGCTGGCTCAGGGGACCAGACTAATGACAGGAAATGCCCTCAAGGTTTGGAAGCTACACAGCTGAGGCTTTGCAAGAGCTGCTTTCATCAATTCATTTGCTTTAAGGAGGAGCACGATTAATTTATGCATAGGTATTTCTTATCCCTTAAGCCTCTGCTCTGGAGCTCTTTAGGTTCTTACCTTCTAACTCCCAAGCCCTTGGGTACCCAGCCATTCTCAGCCCTGCCCTGGTGGCAGGGCTCCCTCACTCTTATCCTGGTGCTGAACCCTGCAAAATCCACTTCCCTGCCAGTCTGAGAAACTGTTACATTTCAGTAGCAATTTTCAGTAAATTCAGCCACCACTGGCTACCTGCTTATGCTTTTCCTTCTGAATGCCAAGCCAGGGAGACTGGCAGTTTACCATCACTGAGCTCTTGCCAAATTCATGGTGTTTCTGACTCTGTTAGCAGTGATAATAGGAAATTGGATTCAGTAACTCAGGAGGTCCCTTCCAGTGCTACATTTCAGATGAAATCTGCTAGAAAAAATTCAAACAAAAATCAGTTCCAGACATCTCTGATATTCCCATAATTGTTCATCTGCTTGTATTGGGATTATAACATCCTTTTGAGTAACTGCTGTGAAAGGCTGCCAGTCATTTTGCGGTAGCTTATGGCAGTCACTCAAATAGTTTACAGTTACCTCTAGGTATGTCTATAAATCTGAAAACAATAACAGCTGTATTCTCAAATGTAGCATCTTTCAAGTCACTGTAAGTAAGAGCTCTGACTCGTTCAACAACGTGCACAGAAAAGGGAATGCATTTTCCAACTGCTGTGGTTTCATAAAACTGATGACCCTCTTGGTTATAAGGTAAATTTTTATTAATTTTCCTTTTTATTTTTAAGGAAGTGAGCTATCAGAATTCCTCATTTACCTTTTGATATTTTATTTTTCATTTTGCCTCATTAATATTTTCTCACTTAAAAAGATTCATTCTAGTTTTGCAAAGAAGGCCAAGTATTGGCAGCTTTTTTTAATCCTTTGCTCAAACAACATGGAACAAGAATGAATAGCAAATAACTTAGTCACTATATTAACATAAGTTTAGGGTGTAAAGCTGTACATTTCATTTTGCTGATCCATTTACAAAGATGGCCAAAAACCAGTCTATTCCCTAATAAGCTCCAAGACTGCCCAGGCTATGGTGCCTTGTGGATGAGTGTCCTTTTTCTCCATCAGCAGAAAGACAAAATGTGAAGCCACCATCTGAATGAAGGACCACCCTTCCCACTGGGCTAGGAAGCTTTGGTGCTCAGCCTTTGCATAAACTTAATTGTGATAATGCTGTGCTTGGCCTTGTTGACTTGACTTTCTTGCTTGCCCTTAGACATGCTCTTGTCACAGAAAACGTGCTTGATGACAGCCAGGGACTAAACCAGGGATTGCCACTGGATCTCCTCTGCTGGCCTTGTTTGGAACTGTGGGATTGAACCCTTGCTGGAGGGGCTGCTGTCCTTCCCCATTGCCAGGGAGTTGTCCCATTGTACAATTTTTGTGTAATGATCAAACACCAAGTACTTATGCAAGGGAATGATCAAATTTTTTCTTTCCTAAGCCTTTTTTAACCCTATAGAGATGGATAAGAATTATGCTAACCCACTGCTGTGAATATCAGCTAATGAGAAAACTCATGTTCAAGCTGGTGTGTGGGGCTGTTGGTGAGCCTGTGGAAATAAATGGACTCAATAAAAAAAATAAAGAGAGCTCATCTTTATATGTTTTGATGTAAAACTGACTGCTTTTTCCTTGCATGATCTAACTGCTTAGTGTGTTGACTGCTTAGTAATGTAACAATTTAATTGCAGCAATGTCTTCTTTATAGCTTCTCTTTAATTATTTTGCCTTGTCACAGAGGTAGCTTGTCTGGTCATGAAGCCAGTGGTATTGGTAGGATGAGATATTTAATGTCAGCTAAATTTTGACATTATCTCTGGTTGAGGTTCATAATTCATAGAACACCATCCATTTGAGTTTGTTTATCCATCTGCTGCATTTGTTCTCATTCAAGCTCTAAAAACGATAAAAACACCTTTAAACACATGAATATTGATATTGCTAGAACTCTTTTTATTTTTTCTGGGTTTGTCTGATCTAACTCAACACTACGTAGATAAGTGGCTAAATGGCACTTTTGGCTAAATGAAACTTTATTTGTAGTCTAAAGTGCATACTAACATTTGTGTTTGAGTCTGCCATAACAAACATAATGCTGTTCTCACTTTAATAAAAAATCATTAGTGAGCAAGCATGAGGTTAGTTTAGCTTTAAATGTTACCCTAGTGATTATATAGTCATTTTTAAAATTAAAATTTGAGTAAAATTAATGCCCCTATTATACTGTAACTAAACAAGTTCCAGAACTCAAATCTGCCAACCAAGTTTACACTAGAGAAACAGCAGGATTTTGTTTTCTGATTTATGGGGATTTGTTTCTGATTTTCCTTGGAACTTCTTGGTTGATTCTCCTTAACTCAGATCTATTCTGAGTCTCCTGAAGTAATGAAATTATATGCTAGGTTTTGTTTTTTAATAAAAAGTAAATTTAGGATAGACAACACTAAATGCTAAAGGAAGCAGATACCTCTGGGTTTCCCAACAATTCACAGACTCAGTCTTGTGTTTGTTGCTGGAAAATAGTAGAATATAAGAAAAATGCAGAGGTTTTCTGAGTGGGTGACAAAAAGGGGGGAAACAAATTTATTGGAAAAAGGAAAGGAAGGGAACAAGGGGAAAATGTGACAGGACAGGAAAAAACTCAAATTGTGGCTGGAATGTCTTCATATTTTAACATAAATTCCCAAATAAATGGTACAGATGGGAATCTGTGATTAGAGCACAGATCAGTATAACTGCAGTAGTAAAGAGTGACTCATTCTACACATGATAAAACTTCAGCTCACAGAAATGAATAAATTTTTGCTATAAAAGTCCTCACTAGGCTGATGGTTGGCAGCGCTCTCAGCCCAGGAGAAGAGTGGTTAGTATTTAATTTCCATATCAAGAGCAAGGTTTGGCTGGAACAATTGCACATGTGTGCTGGTTCCAGTTGGTGCTCGGGCTTCTGTGTGGGAACTTTGGTGGAAGTTCTGCCAGTTCAGCACCAGCTGTGCCCCAAGGAGCTCTGTGATGGATTGTTCTCCTCCAGGCCCTGCAGGAGGCTGCAATGAAATCACACATGGACAATCAATACTATTAACACATACACCTCTCATGTGTGTGCACTTTCTGGGTTGCTCTTCTGCCTCCGTGTTTCAGCAGGAGAATCTTTTGTTCCATAAGTGACTGCAGATCTCTGCCTCTGGAGCATCAGAGCTGTTTTCTTCTCCTGTTCCAACAAACAACATCCCACAATTGTCTCATTTCTTGCACCTCATGCCCCAGGAATCTTGCTTTCCACTTAGTCCATCATTCAGAGAGTAACAACTGGGTTGAACTCCATAGATTCATTTCAGTACTCCTCATCCAAAGGCCCCCTTACTGTGCACTATATTACCATGGATTTTGTTTCTGCTCTAAATATCACTGAGTTCGTGCTCCCAGCTCCCTGTCTTAGTGGAATGATATTGGCTCCACCAATTAAGAACTGCACCTACTCATATGACAGATCAGAAAATAATTTTTACTGCTTGATTTGCAATAAGTACCCCTAACTATACAGCTTCAGTTACTTTCCATCCACGGTTCCCATTCTCTCCTACTCAAATGGTGTGTAGCATTTTTCCTGACATCCTTGCATACTCTCAAGATCTTGAGTCTTGTAATTTGGTGCCAAAATATGACATCAGCATCAAGGGGAAGCAGAACTGGGCATTGGACAGAACAAGTTTTATGCAGTGAGTAGCTGCTGTATAATAGTTACTTTGTTATTTTATTTTACAGAAGGTTTTCCTGTTCCTCAAGATGCAAAATAAAGAACAAAATTTTGCTTTCAAAAGAATAATCGGACTGTGCCTTCTGTTTCTACTCCTCCAGATTCTGCATAAACATTCACTGATCTTAGTCAGGCATTTTTATTGCTAAAAATCAAAATATTTGCAGTTAGGAAAGCCAGATTAGAAACCTTTTTTTCTTTTTAGAATAAGTTTGAAAGACACCTGAGAATGGAAATAAGCTATATTTAAACTGAAGGCAATAATAAAATGATATCTTTTCATTCTTGGACTAATTTAGTGTTGCAGTGGTGTACCGGTAGCTCTGCTTTTTGGTTGATGATACTAAGACTTAGATCTTTGGCATCTGGTTTCTAGTAAAGTGATCCTAGTTAATAGGCATTGCTTTTGCCACTGAGAATATCTTCATTTTTATGAGAAAAGCTGTAGATTAATGTCAAATTCCTTATCAAGTCAATTTTAAAACCTTGAGTGAATTTCATAAGGTATTCGTGTTTTGGTTGACAGTCTAACTATGCAATTAAAACCAATCAAAGATAATTCATGTGAGATTAATTACTGTAAGTATAGAAAGTTGCATGGGGGTTTGCACTGACAATGAAGGTTTTAGCTGATTCTTCATTTGCCACAACTTTGCAAAGGTTTGATTCTCATGAAGCTCCAAAAGATGTAGTATGTGTCTGTAAGCACATGGCATGTTCTGCCTTCCTCCTGCTTTTCTACCACGTGCTCTCTTTATAGGCAGCTTGCACACTAACCATGAACAGCCAGACCAAACTGACCTTTGTATTGTCTGGCTGTGTATATCCAGGCATGCACAGCCATGCACAGCCATAGTTATGCCTGAGCTGTTGTTGTAGGCTCGCTGTCTCCAGGGTCCTTGAGCCTCGTCTTGAATGTGGATTTATGGAGATACAAACAAGGCCTTGAAGATCTGCATGATGACAAATGTGTGTAAGGATCTCAGTCTGAAATGTGTCTTCTCAAAACTGTTATCAGCTGTCATCTAATCAAGATGTTCACAGAGATCACTGTTCTGCTTCAAAGTTATATTTCTTTGCTCAACATGAGTTTTTCCTCTAGTTGCACTGAGAACTCTGTTGTCTTGGCATTGTGGGACAGATCCCAGCAACTCCTTATACATGGCTTTGTCAGGTTTCAGACTCATCTCCCAGGGCCCATCACACAGTTCATTGAAACACTTTGTTTTACTGCTTAGAAAGAACCTTTGCATCTGTATCAGTGGCTTCCCTGCTCAGAAGCACACAGGACACTTGGAGAAATGTGTGAATGCCTGTATAGGGATAGGTTTGGCATGAACCACAGTTCATGATTGTAACAGGCATCCTCTGTGGAGGGGTGAGATCTAAATCTCACTGTTATCCCATTTTTCTCTAGCCATCTGGGATCAAAATGAGGTTTCACTCATATATCAACTACCTTGGGAACATCTAGAAAATGAGAACTGTTAGTTAGAATCCAGCCTAAAGTGATTTATAAGTTCATTGATTTTGTTCAGCTTACTTGTAACTTCAATGTTCTGTAAAACTGTAGCTGTTTCTATACCTCCACCACCTCAGGAACATTTCATGAGAGTTATCTTTGTCACACATCTTAAATTTTTTTTTATTTTATTTGTATGGTTCTTTCTAGTGTGGTAGTCATAATTTGGGACAATGAAAGATTTTTCTCTTTTTTTCTTTTTTTGTCTTACTCTGCTTCTATCTAACAGTCCAAAAATAATTTTAGATACTGCTGTAAATCTCATCAGGAGGCAAGTAGTTCTTTTAGTTGTCTAAACACCTTTTAAAAACTGGTAGCACATGAATTGTTTGTCCATTCTGCTAAAAGAGTCACAAGGTTTTGCCTATTGCCAGCTTCACCTGATTACTTTGTAGACCTCATTTTATTTTCAGGAATCATGTACCTATAAATCAAGAAGACAAATTAGTGCAAGTTCCTAATTATCCTGCTTCCGCTACCCTATTTGTCCACAAAGACATTCAGAAAATAATAGCCCACTATTTAAAATTAATTCCTGTCTTCACAGCTGTGATGGATGATGCCTGGTTGCCCCAAATCAATAATATCTATTCAGAGGTCTCATATCACCAAATAACTACATGGAATAACAATCAGAATAATTTAATTTAAATGGATACAATTAGCACTGGAGATGAAGCTATTAAATAAAGTCCATTGATTGTTTATCAGGCACTGAGGTGAGATAATTTGAACATTCTCACTGCTAAAATTGATAGATGAATTGCCAGCATACTCTTATGCAGCTACTACATTTAATTGTAATTAATAATTCAACTTATTTTTAAATTTCAGTGACAAAGGTAAGGAGAAAGACTTATCTGAAGTTTTTACCTCAAAATAACTCAAGGATGTGCAGAAGCTTGACTGACAGACACAGGAGTGCTAATAGAGTAGGACTTCATTGTTTTGGAGGTTATAGTATGGGAACACAACGGGATTAATATATGAAGAACCTTCTCAGTAAATATGCCCATATGCAGAAATGTTTCAAATGCATATTTTATGTATCAAAACATGAACGTGTATCAAACTTCTTCCCTAATCAAAAACTTAGAACTATGGAATCGTTAAGGTTGGAAAAGACCCTTAAGACCATCAAGTGCAACCTTTAATCTAACACCACCGCCACGTTCACTGTGAAACCATGTCCTGGACTGCCATATCCACACTTATTTTGAGCAGTTCCAGGGATGGAAATCCGTTCCAATGAATTACAATCCTTTCCATGTAAAAATCTTTCTTAATATCTAATTTAAACCTTCTATGGAGCAACTTGGGGCCATTTGCTCTTGTCCTCTTGGAACTTTGATTTTTCACGTGAACAAATATTTAAAGTTCAGCCTTCTCTTAGCCCAAGAATGATGAAGATTCATATAAATCATTTTACCTGTTCTAAAACAACTCTAAAACCACTTTTATGTGACTAGATTCTGGAAATATGAACACAGAGCAAAGCTCAGTATGAAAAAGATTTACTGAACCTTTACAAACCTTTCAATGCTTTAGTCTTGTAAAACTTTATTCTTTATAATAGCATTGCTTTCTTGAGTAGCTTATGAGATCAGATTCTTGGCTGCCACATTTTTTGTCCCAAAGTTGACTCATGCTCAAGGACATTTTCTTGCAAAGCAATTCAGTTTAAGATTTTTGTTCTCAGAAGGTGAAGAAGATCAGGAAGGTCCTGGAACTCGTTCAGTTTCTGCTAAAATTATTTGAAGAATTCCCTCTAACTCAGATGGCAGAGGGACAAAACCTAGGAGAAATTTCAGCAGCTTTTCTGTGGGTTGTAGAAGGGGCCCTGGGTCAGGTGGTGGAACTGGGGAAGAAAGCTACTGTTTCTTACCAGCATTGCTTTGTGACAGGCAGTCCTTACAGGAACACTGAGAATTTTGAAGTCATTGAATAAATTATTTATAGGAAATCATTTGCTGTGTCTAGTCATTCCCTAAAACACTGAAATGCATGCCTCTAATGGGCTTATAAAGTTGTGATGAGGACAGACATTGGAAAAAGTCAACAGTGTGTAACTGAAAGGGCAGATAATTTGAGCTGGCTGAAGACTGCAAGAGTTGCAAGGTTCTTTTGAGGAACAGTTCTTCAGAAGAATACCCTTTTTGTTGCACTTAATATTGGGAATAAGAGTCCCCAGGAGCTAAAAAACCCTCTCTAATTTATTTGTTTCAGTTGTTTTCAACTTTTCTGTTTTGTTTTGAATTTGTTTTCAAGGTGAGGTATAAATAGACTTGCTATTAAAAGGTTGGGAAATAAAATAAAATACAAGTAACCTTTGCCTCTTATGTTTACAAATAGCTTGAAATTTCTGATTTTATTTTCAGGATCACATTCCTCTGACAACTTGAATTTAACTGGGAAGAAACAGCTGAAATAAGCTGAGAGGGTTATTTACATCCAAGCAAGGGTGAGATCCTTTCTACGTGCCACTTCCTGCGGTTCTGTTTTCTAATTAAGGCAAAAGATAACACGAGTGAAGACACATGCTCACGGTGCATAATTTTTGGAAAGACAGCAGCAATTTAAAAGTAAATTTCACACTAGCTCTGAGACTCATGTCAGATGCTGCCTGCTTGCTCTAGTTCATGAAGGCCATTTATATTCTAAATTTAAAAATAACTTGGTGCTGGCACATTCCATTAATAAATTAGGACTAGAATTTTATGTTTTCAAAGGATGGTGAGGTATAAATAGACTTGCTAAAAAAGGCTGAAACTCTGTTTGAGTGTTTCTCTTTCACCTGCATTTATGTCAAGCTTGTGTTCCACTATCTGCCTTCCCATTTCCAAATAAGGGTCTAAGTCTGAAATCCCTTCTGTATGGTGATAGAAATTCTGAAGACATTATCACCTCGGAAAAGATATTTGGTGAACAGGACCACCAAGAAATCTACTCATCCCGAGGTCTCAGGATGATTGATAGTTAATTGGCTTGTGCAGTCATGGTGTTTAAATGCCCAACTGGAACAGCTTTGCATGCCAGTGGCTTAAAGTGCACGCTTCTACTTGCAGTATTTTTATTCAATGCAGCTCCTTGCTTTTTGGACATATGCCTACACCACAGTGAATATTTCAGTGCTCTGCTTTCTATTTTTAGGTGAAAAATTGTAGATATCTGGTGTTACCTGACAGATGCCAGGGAACTTTTCTGTACTTAGAGGATGGCTTCAATTTCATTCGTTTCAGTCCTGAGAGCGGGAGATCTAATGGTGGGACAAAACCTGAAGTCCTCAAAAACTCAAAACAAATACCAAAATTAACTTTCCTTGCCTCAAATAGAAAAAAAATTCTTTTCAGTAAACCACCTCATTTAGATTTTTGAAACGTTTCCTTTAAATCTTGACCTTTTCTAAAGACACCCTCTTTGTTGTCCTGATGGAATTAAAATATCTCACAAAGTTTCTTCAGACCAGAAATTCCATAACGTAGTCCAATATTCTGACAATTTCTAGATGCTGAAAACTATGAACAGGGAATTTTTCCACAGGCAACCCATTTTCACAAAATGTTTCTCCTGTTTGAGACCTATACCTCCATCCATTACAAGATGCTTTTGTTCAGACCTGTGGCAATGCACATGAGTTTTACGGACACGAGTATGACTTCTCTGGACCTTGCAGATCTACCTGGTCAGACATATGTGTTCTTTGATGTTCCAGAATTTTTCTTTAGAGAACAATTTCCTTTGAAAAGTACCCCCTTTCATCTCAAAATCAATGGAGAACAGATTAAAGAGATACTGATAAAAGGATAAATTGTGTTCAGAAATTATTAAACATCAATTAATAAAGCAAATTCTTCAAAAATCCTTACTTCACTCAAAAAAAGTGTTTTCAAGAAAACATGTTAAATTGGGTGCCTGGGTTTTGGACTTTTTGCCAACCTTTCCCTTTTATAATCTGAAGGAATGTGACTACTTTCAGTGAATGGGGTGGGACAAGGTCTAGGGGCAATGAAAAGAGGATTCTCCAATCAGGGACTTTATCTTTTGTTTTCGACTTTCAGGGCAGTGCCAAGATCCCAAGAGGATTTCTAGAAATGTAGCCTGTATCAAAATTCATAACTACTTTATCTGCACACATCTGTGAATTGGAAGCATTTTAATGAGTACCAATGAAAGAAAAACAATAACAAGCATGACACAAGTATGCATGGCAAAGAAGCCAAAATGGCCTCCTCCCTCTTCATAAAAAATCTGTCTTTGTTCTGCACGTGCTTGAAAAACTAAAAAGAAGACCATAGGCTTTCTAACATGCTATTTAGGGAGTCACTGGGCAGAAATACATTTAAGTGCCCTCATTGATGAAAATTATTGAAGTGTACATGGCAGTGAGTCAACACAGCTCATACATCATGTGACAGACATTAGTTTTCCCTTGGGTTTTCTCCAGACATTATTTGTAGTTGGATTTAATGAATATTGTTTAGCTAGTGCTCTGACACTTTAAGTGACTACATCATAGTAGAAACCAGAGAAGTTTATAGTCTCTTCATGATTAAAGCTTCACATCAAAAGCTACTTTGTTTTTAAGAAAGGTTGCAGTTTTGGTGTCCAGGTTATTTTAAGAGACTAGAACAATATGGTCTTTATACGACCCATTTATAGTACGGCCACTCATTTTCCTATTAGTAAAAACACAGAAGTCTCTATGGAGTAAATAATTACTTTAAAAGCAGTCCACATGAGATGTCTAAGTGCATCTATTTGTGTCTCTAGGGCATAGATGGATCTCTCTGAGTCTCCAACTTGCATGTATCTGTTTTGTGGATGCAGCAACACAGTGAGACTGCAGTTGTGGATAGAATGTTTGGTCTCAGGTCTTTCTCATTCTTTGGGTTTAATTGCAAGTGTCTGATGACTTGCATGCACTCGTGCAGTTGCATGCCTTGCTACTACTGGGTGTCCTGCTAAGCCACACACGGGAAGTACCTGATCAGCCCCTGCCATAGTTCCTCTGCTTGAATTCAGCTTGGAGCTCTTACGCCCCCACATGCAGACTGTATCCCAGATACTCTGTGTCTGGCTTTTGTTACAGCAGTTCGGGCTATAAACAGCTTCCTTTACTCTCTGTGATGTCAGGAACAGAGTTGAAGGGTGTGAGAGGAAGGTAAAAACTGCCTTGAGTGGCTTTGCATACAATCTGCTTGTCCTAAATAATAGTAGAGAGATGACCAAATCATATCTCTAAGGTTTTTTTAAAGCAAAGTGTTACTTTTAATTTATGCCATGAAAAAAGAATGAGTTCAGCAGTATAGCACTCTGTGTGTCCATCTATCAGTAAAGATAACCAAACAGCGGAAAATTCCAATGTTTCCTTTAAACACAAAATGTAATTTGAATGAGGGAATATCATCTTCATAGGAAGAAAAAGCCAGTTTAAATTCGTATTTTGACCCATTTTATGTGTCTGGGAAAATGTACTTTTATGTAAGAGCTCTTCTTTAATCTGTTTCTGAAATCCACCCTTTTAAGAGCAAACCAAAGTTTCCTGAATTCTAACGGGTGGTCATCCAGCCTTTCCTGTGCCTACAACTTGTTCCCGCTAGCTGCAGACCAAGAAAACTGCAAGACTGGTACAAAAAACCCCATAACAAAATACTTTGGACCTCTGTAGAGTTAGGAACTTTGAAAGGTGTAGGGAAGAGGAGAGGAAGATAAAAGGAGAACAAGATGAAGGAACATTTTTATTCTGTAGTAGGTAAAGGACATCACTACTCTTTATCTCAGGAGCTGATCCACAGGCTTTTAAATCTATAAATTAGTGAAAACTGTTACCTCTAGTCAAACTATTTCTGGGTCTACAGAGAGATGTTATGCAATATGCAAAAGAGAACTCAGCAAAACAGGGACCTGTAAGTTTGTCATACATTCCTTTTTGTTCATTTATTGAGGAAAACAAACAGAGAAAGCTGAAAAAAAAATCAGAAGAAAACTCTTGTTTTTTTCTAAACATTTAATGGCAAAAATCACAAGACTATTTGAATTTCCTTTCTTTATGGGAGAAATGCATGATATTTTATTTCACACCTTCTAAGTTGTGTGGAAATCCATGAGCATAAACACTATGCATGACTTTCAGAACTAAATGTATACTATCTCCTTAAATCCTGCCCTTTTGACTATTGTAGTTCTCTCTTGTTGCCAGGGCCTTTTCCAGAAGAAAAGCAAAAATGTGTTTTGAAGGAGCATAACTAGCAGCTGGAGAACAAGCAAACTGCTGGCTTTTGTCTTCTTCCCCACTGTTTAGCAGATGCCATGCACTGAAACTGGGTCTGCACAAAATTCACCCAGGTCAAGTCACACAGGTCCAGTCCCATGCTTACCTCAGTCCAAAGCAGATGTAACAGCAGTTGTGTTGTAGCTGACTAAATATGATGTAACAAGCATCATCAACTTGTCAGCTTATCTGGGATGCAGACTCAGTACACAGAACATGCTCTGTTTCAGAGGCATCTATGGGATTCAACCTGGGTAGATTCCTGCTTAGGTTTCCTTGCTGGTTTTGCTAGCAAGCACCAACAACGTGTGTCATTTACTCATTGTCAGAAAATTCTTCTCTGGAGCCAGATCTGAACAGTCTGGGTCAGAAGAACCCCATCAAATTAATAAAGAGAGCCATAATTATGCACTACTGCTTTTAATAGAAATAAAATACAGTGTAGTACTAATGGTGGTAAGAGGGACACTGGCAATAATTTATAACAATGAGAAAAGGAGTGTCTTTGTAGAATCATAGTGGTGTGGATTACATTAAAAAGGAAATTTGAATCATTTTTGACCATGTCAAAATTGCACAAAATTCCTAAGAGTGGTGCCTACGAGACATTGCATGAATTAGGAAGGGATGTGGCTCTCTCTTTCCTGAGCTTTTAGTGGGAAGCATATTAGTGGGTTTTAAAGACAAGCATTATTCAGTGCTCCCTCCTCTCTGTTATCGGGAGTAGCAAGCTGAACCATTTCAGCCAGGGGAACTATTTCCCTTCTCTTTGTCAGACTGTGACTGTGCCACACATGCCCTGTGCATGAGAAATGTAGTTTGAGTCAGAAATGAAGGTTCCCACCTCTTTGTGTTTTCAGCTCCTTCTCCAGCATCCTGAGTGGCTCTCCAGCTGCTGGAGGGAATGGGCACAGTATTGCTTGCTACAGAGCGGATCCCAGATGATGAGGAAGTTGAACAATTTATTCCATTCTCATTGAAAATGCAGTCTCAATTTTCCAAAAAAAAGCTGTTATGCCAGTTCAGTGGTGACCAGCGTAAAAATAAAAAGTAAACAGTGTAATGAAAATGCCATTAAGGGGAATATAGTCTAAAATATGCATAACAATTTATTCATTGTTGCTTCTGCTTAAAAAGGGGAACATCTGAAGACACATTATGAAAATTAAACCACATCCTTCTATGTTCTTGATAGAGAAACATTCTCTGTTGAAGTGAATGATTTCCTTTGCCAGACTGCAGAATAAGGATCTGTGAAGCTTTATCCACTTCTAAATCTTTCTTTGATACCAATGTATGTATTTGCATGTCTGGAGAGCTCGTTTACTCTGTGCCACTGCTACAGAGTTGTAACACCAGGCAGCTCTCTGCTCACAGCCTTTATCAGTTCAGTGACAACCTGGGAACCCGCTCTGTAATGTCTCTGATTTCTAAGCAGGAATATTCAGGTGATTGGGAGCACACAGTAACATAAATGATTTTTTTACCTGAAGTAATTGTAAAACCAGCATGAATTTTTCTGGTCTGAAGTTGCACTATTTTTTGCAAACAAAAAAATCTTCAATTAATTTCCACATAGACGCAAAAGAGCATATGCTTATTCATTTTTTCATGTGATTAGGATGCTTTGAAGAGAAAGATTGCTCAATTTTCCAATATTTTTAAACTTAATGTTGCCTTCCATATTGTCCATATGTTAGAGAGTGTGTGAAGAAACAATATCATTATTAGAACAAGTAATATGACATAGCTGGAAAAAAACTGGCACACTTCTGACACTTAGTCATTCTTCAGTTCCACGAGGCTCCTGAATAATTTTGAAGGACTGTAGAAACAGCTCATCTCAACCAGCCATTTCAATGGTTCTTGTTACACTTTGCTTGTATGTTCTTAAGAATTGATCAAAATCTTAGAGAAAAAAAATTGTAATGGGGCTTAAAACTTTGGAAAACTATTACTTGTGTCCCCACAGTATGTTTGTATTTATGCATCTCCTTTTTTAGTCTCTCCTGCTCTCTCTGTGGTCCTCTTTATGCACTGACCAGCTCACTCCACTATATGCACAGGGAGAGCAGAGGACCACATATAATTTATATCCAAAGAATGGGATTTTGTAAGAATAGTCCTTATCAGAGAAAATGTCTCTTTTGTTGAGGAAACATAAGCCTTATAATCCACCACTGAAGAGTTGTATCTGACAGATGTATGTTCTGTACGGAGGAAAAGCTAATCAGTATTTTGTTTCTCAGTGGAACAAGAAACTTAAAACGTGCTGAAATTTGCCCAGAGTACAAATGAGTGTTTAGAAATAAGGTAAGAGATCTCAACCTGTTCCCTTGCACACATCAAATTATGCCTAAAGCAAAGTAGCCTGTCTTTGTTTAAGGTGAGAGGTTGTTTGCACAGGTAGCATGTGTAAGGGTTTGAAATACCATGGCAATTCTTCTAGTAATATAGAAAAACAGGTGCAATTTCTAGTGATTTAATCATTCTATCTGGACAAAATGCTATGGATGGACAGGATAAGTAGGTGCAAGAGATGGAGTGACCATGAAAGAGTCATGTGGAACTGTTCATGCACAGGCATACCTGCTCCTGCAGCTATTTGCCCTCCACAGCTTCAGGGAAAAAAATTCTTGTTCCCTCTAACAAAAGGGGTATTCCAGGGGCTCAGATCATCACCTGGTGTGGGGTGAGGTTGTTTCTGCAGGCCCCTTTTATAGTCTCTTGAAGCTAAGCTTTTCCTACTGTGGCCTGCAATGGTGTTGTGCTGGTGATTCTCCAGCAAAACTCCCAGGACTACATATCCTTCTGTTTAACAAGTCTTACATTTCACCCAGGAAAAGTAGTTCAAATATGCTGACTTCTGATGGAGTAGCACCTATTAGTGGTTGGTGCAGATCCAAAGAAATTATTTCCTTTGTGTAACTGGTTGCTGCGCCCCAGAATTTTCCATTTTGTAGGCTTCAGGAGGAAAAGGATGATTATTGGTTTTGTCTCTAATAAAGGTGTAATCCTGGGGCTTTCCTGGTGGTATGCACAACACTCTTAAATGAAGCAGGGTTGCAATATAAAACATTATATCAAAACTAGTCATTAAAAGTGGGTATTTAAATAGTTCAGAACTAAATGAGAAAACATTTTAAAGAATTAAAATAAAGGAAAAGAATGATATGTGGTACCACCATTATCCCTGACATTCTGTCTGTATCATAATGGCTGATGCATTTCTCAGTACCTCAACTGCTGAAATTGTAAATGAAAAAGCAAATATTCATGTATTTAGTATAAAGTGTACACTCAGGTTTGCTTTGAAAACAAAACTGTTTCTGAGCTCTGCCATTGAGGATAAAAAGTGTAATTCAGAAGCACCTTGCAATTTCAAAAGCAGAGGACAAATAGATATATACTAACAAAATTGACGTGCTCACAGCATTGTTAAATTATTAAATTAAAATGAATTTTGTTTCCCTACTCTGTGAGTACTGAGATTGCTAAAATTGGATTTTGGTTGACATTCTAACTTCCCCACATGTAACCTTCGCGACCTTTGGTATTTTGCACCATTTTTCTGCAACTCAGAGATCTGTAAAACTGGATTATGCTTCCTTACTTCTTAGAAGAATTGCAAGACCAGATTGTGGGCAGACACATGCATTCTCAATACATTTGATAGACAAACAATGCAGTGTAGGTGAGTGAAGAAGAATTTAGGTAGAAAATTCTAGTTTTTAAATTTAAAATTTTTGAACATATTGTTTCATATGTGTATAAAGAGTTTGTAAGCTTCCCTTTATCAATTTTCTCATGTTTGCTTTCTGCTAAGCTCTGGTTTCATCTAATACTGCATTTCTGCTAAGAAAATTGTTATACAATCTAACCCAAATAGCCAAGGCTAAGAAAAATCTTATTGTTCATATTGTGTGTGAAGAATCATCGCCACTTTGCTTGGCAGGCTTTTGTGGTGTTTTAGGCCTGATAATGATATTGGAAATGTTTTCTTTACTAGTTGAATTTCAGATTTGTATTTATGGTATTCTAGAAAGCACCTAATTTAGACACTTTTGACATAGTTTAAGAATAGATTGACTACAAGTTCTGCATTTGCATGAAAGAATTCCACTGTTTTGATAATTGTCTGGAAGAGCATTAACTTTTGGGATTCCACATTAAGAAGGTACTGAGAGTCTAATGACTCTTACATGGTTGTTTCCTCCTGTGTGTGCTTTAAACATAGTTGAACATCTGCAATTGTTCAGTCATAACTGAAATTGTAATTGTAAAATGTTAATTTGTAAAGACTGAAAATTATGTAAAAATGCTAGTTAAAGTTCAATTTTATGAGTCCTTCTTTATTTCGACTGTAGTGTCTGATGAAACCTGGCGTTTCCAATAAATTCATCACGCTCTGCCTCCTTGTAGCTTCCCTTCAATTCTGCTTCATTACTGTTGTTCACACTGATGATCCAAATAATTCATTCCCACTCTCACTTATTGCAATGTATAGCTGTCTTGGAGAGAGGTACGTTTAGGCCTGTTAACCTTTCCTTGGACACGTGGCTGCATGGTGCCAGCCAGCCCCAGGACTTAGAGGTCCAACTTTGCAAAAATTTTTCTCAGGTTGGCTGAAGCCTGAGCTTCCTCTCCAGCTATCCATCCCTCTTCCTTCTAACAGATCTTACCACCCTCTGAGACAGAAATGATCAACACATGCACATCTCCTAGTCCTTTCAACAATTTTAGGATGCCAGGCTCCCACCTTCCCTTCTGCTCCCTTGTCTTGGGGGGCAAACCAGTGGGCTACTTTAATTTCCCTAGTACCATCTATCATGCTCTATCTCTACTAGAAGTTTGAGGAGACAGGCAGATCTTACTCTGAAACTAAAATTAAGAAGAGTCAAACAAAAATCTTTATATGCAGAGATAGAGTGGATACTGGCTTTATTTCTCAGTAATATATTTCCTGGCACTGTTGATCAAATCAATAAGTGGGCTAGACTTAATATGAAATAAACTCCATTTCTGAAAACTGTTTTTTGGAGCAGAATAATTTCTATAACATAAATATGAAAGAAATATCTTTTTGTGTCAGTACTGGCTCAGTTTGAACACTATTTAAAGACATGTAAGTGGAAAAACTTCAGTATAAATTTTCATTGTTTAGGTGCTGCTTGGTAGTGTTATTTCCTTAATAGACTTATTCCGTATTTAAAACTCAAACTTTTTATTACTCATGCATAATATTTGACAGAAATTTTAAAAATGTGTAGAACAGAATAGTGTACAAGTGTAGAAAATTTTATGCTAGTAAACATTTTATTTTATTAGTGGTGTGGAATTGATCTTTTACATTAAATTCTACCAAACATGTTTCTGCCTCAGAGATAGTCACTTGAATTAATTAGTAAAAAATGGCTGTCATCTATAAAAAGTGTTTTGCAGAAGGCTATTGCTTTTTTCTTTTTGTTGTTAAAGAAAGCTGGAAGGCAGATTTAAATCCTGCCATTTATTGCCTCTCTTTATGGTTCTCAAATAATGGTGTGTGTTCAGCAGAAAAAAAATAATCAAGGTCTGTCATTATACATTCTCTGATGTGTATAAAGTGCTCCACAGAAAGTGAAAACTTAATTAAAACTGCAAATAAATCTAAGCATATTTAATACCTGAAGTAAATAGTTGCATTATGCCATTATTATAATGCTTCTTTTCCAGTTATCCTGTACCTGATGTAGCTGAGCATTTGTGAAACAGTCTGTAGATCCAATGTGAATGTACTTAGCAGCTTGTAAATTCACATTTCTTTATGTTTTGAAACAGAGATTCAAGTACTCGATATGAAACATCCCTATTTGAAGTATTATTACCTCTTCATGTAAATGTGATTTTGTTTTCATAAAGTATGTGATTTCCAAGTTCTGATGATTTTCATTATATCATAATCTAAAAGCCAAAGCTGTGTATCACTGCAATCAAGGATATAATTAAGCTTTAGGTCAGCCTGGTGGTCACAGAAAGATTTTGAAAACAAAACTTCCTGCAACAGTTGAATCAATATGGAATAATATATGAGAATTTATGTGCAAATCAATGCCTTCTGATATTGTTACTCTAATACTTTAATGTTTCTGAAACTGTAATTTGAACACCATTCCTTTGAAATTAATATTTTGTGCTAATTTTAGTGAGGAATATATACAAATAGTGTATATATCTGTGTGCATAAACATGTAAATTCAAACAAAGGCTATTTAAGCCAATTAAATTTAAGTTTTCTTGCTATTTAAGTTAATACTGTTTATGTATTACTTCATTGAACTTCAATGGAGTTCATAGCATTCACAATATCCAAAATGTAGCCATGCAGTGGCTTCCAAGGGTAGCACAATTATGTATCTCCTTGTTAAATGTAAATTCAAAATCATAATGTTGTATTAGACTACAATTTTGTGTTTAATTTCCTTTGTAAAAGAATTGCACAAAAGCATTTTTTTGAATTTTCAATCTCTTTTGAACCTGATAAATTCAGTGCCTGCTTCTCCCTCTTTGCTGTGGGTGTAGAAAGGAATGATAAATTGTTCTCATTCTCACTTGGTAATGCCTTCCATTCACTTTGCACAGGTGTAAATGACTACATGGGGACAGGGACAATGATGAAGCAGGAACTGAGCTTAAAGTAGAAACACAATTTTTCTGGCAGTCACCATGCATTTGGGCTAGATTGCCATATGTCTCTCAAAGCAAGATTTTGGCAATTGTAGTTAGACTTCCATATACTCTGCTCTGCTGCAGAATTATGGAATTAGACTTTAGTGCTTAATTTGGTCAATTAAGTGGTCCTTGGAGGACATATGTAAACTGCTGAGTGAAATTCAGTGGTCACATCTGAATGCTTGTCCTAAGAGTGTTGAGAGCAGCCCTGCCATGTGTCTTTCCCTGTGTAACCAGGTGGGGCTTTCAGAAGGCTGTGCAGTGTTTATTTAAAAGCTTTTGGAGGTGATGATCCATTGTGTGTATGTATGTGAATGTGTAACTGAAGAAAGACACCAAATGCACATAAAATTTTTTGTACCTTTCTTGAATCAAGAGTAAGGCAAAGGAAATGCCTTTAGCCTGTCGAACAGCTAATCCTAACTTGCATTATTTTAAAGCTTTTGCACAGTTTTCCTTCAAATGTTTAAAAATGAAGTCACTGTTACCAAAGCCAAATATTGAGAAGTGTTTTGGTAGGAAGGCTCAACTATTCTCTCATGTGTTTATTTCTCTTTATTACTTTCTCCCATTTTATCATAAAATTTAATGTTCTTTGCTTTCTTCCTCCCCAAAATTTTTGAGAGGTCTTTTCTGGTTACATCAGCACGGATTACCTTTATTTTTCAGGCAGAGATCAGAATGTTTGAGGCTTTATCTGACAGTAAAGCACATTGGGGCGTGGAAATGCTGGCTGGTGAGGGAGAAAAGACTCAGAGGTGGGACAACATGGTCTGTTCTGCAGGAAAGGTCTTTTCATAGCTACTGAGGCTGAGCATATGAGTCCCCGAACTCAAATCCACCTCTATTTGCTAAGCCATGTTATTCTAAAATAATTACAATGCTGATTGTGTCAATTGCCTCATTGGCCTGATACAGTTTGTCTTTCCTGGCTTTGATCCAGGATTATCCCTTGGCTTCAGTGGCCATTCAGGCTTAATATTCTAATTAAAATAGGGAGTCCTAAAGGCCTTCTGAAATTGCTGTGGGACCCCAAAGACCATCCTCATGCCACGCTGTGTCAGCAGGGCCCAGGGGTGCTCCTTTGTGGGCAGTCCATATGCCAGGCATGGGATGCCAGGCATGGGATGCCAGGCATGGGATGGTGCCAGGCTGCTGTCCCTGCTGTCCCTGGAGCCTGGGGCAGCCGTGGGGCACAGCCCTGCTGTGCTCACAGCAGCGCTGCAGAGCAGGCACTGCCAGCTCCTCACCCCCAGCTCTGCTGCCAGGACAGCAAACCAGCTCCCTGCCCTGCACTGCAGAGGCACTGCCACATTCCCTATGAAATCCTGGATTAGAGCTCTCTTGCTGGAGAGAAAGATGGACTTGGCTTTAAAGGGTTAGCATTTACACACGCCCCGGTATGGTTTGTGTTCAGTTTGTAATGGCTTGGCAGAAGCTTTTAATAGTTCCACTTAATATCTGTTGTACTGAAGATTTTACCTAATTGGGACAACTGGTAGATCTGCAGCTGGGCCAACTAAGTGATCCTAAAGTGTCATGAAGATAATCAGAGAGATAATATTGTTATGAATAAAAATATCAGGGTAGAAATCTCAGAGTGCATGTAATCCATTATACTCCTTATTTCTTCTTTTAATCTTTACTTGGATACAGTCTGCATTAAAAGACAAGAGAGCAGAATTTCATCACCTACTGAAAGCATCAGTTTTCACTGTCCAGCTGCATCCTCAGTATGTGTAATTCAATAAATGCCTTGATCAAGAAGCTGTCCTAGCCACTCACCATTACTGTGCAATATCTGCTCCTTGTTAGACGTTGCAATAGAATCACCATCTAAATGAAGGATAACGTAATTAAGTGGAGTATTGGGTAGCGTCAGAGGCAGAGGCTTTATTTTCTGGAGAGGGACTTACTCTGGCAGAGCTGTATATTTTAGCTGTCAGTAATCATAACCACAACCAAAGGGTTATAACTTTATTCCAGGCTATTAAGTAATTAAAGCACCTATTAAAAAGAGTTTCTTAACACCAGGGCGGTGTGTGTGTTAGTAACCAGCTGTTCAATGTTCTTTTTCTTCTATTTGAACTTATAGGGAAGAGGATCTTATACATAAAAAAACTCCAAACAAAACATAAAAAATCTCCTAAATTTCAGTTGACTAAATAGAATAAAATATTGTTTAGTCTACTTAGACTAAACTGTCTCTAAACTAGAGGTCAGGGTTTCTACCCTAACATATTTCATGTACACATAAACTCTAATAGCCAAAAAAGAAAGAAACAGCAGTGCTTTAATTAGAGCACAAATGCACCATTTATTCACTGGTAGACCTTGACCCACTACTATGCCTTCTTATTATAAGCTTCATATCTTGGTCCTCTTGAGGGCTCCTGGAGTGTTCAACAGCCTCCACCTTCTGCTGGTGGTCTCTTAAGAAACGTGCTGCCACTGTGACTTGAATGCGAATCAAAGCAGAGATCTTTCCCAAGAAAGGCTTTATATTTTCATTAAAACTCCAAGCTTTTAATTAGGGTGAATCCCTATTAACTCAATCTGTTGGAAAAACCAGTTATTCTGTTGCTGGCATGTGCAGTGCTAGCTATGTCTAATTATGCCCTTGAAAAGATGGAGCTGCTTTCCAACATCATAGTGCCAGTATATAGTTAGCTGGTTGTAGTCTTTGTAGAAATAGTGACCTAACACTAACAATTTAACAAAAAAATAAATTGGTGATGCAATATATTGGACTACCAGATCTGTAAGGTAAAATCCAGTGAGTGGTACTCAGTAAATAGGTATGACACAGGAAATAGAGGGGTGAAATTATAAAGAGGATAGACTGAATTATAACCAAAATTACCGTGGCACTCTGCAGGCAAAGAGGACAGGGACAGAAAGGACTGTGCAGGGCGTTAATGTCTTATTTGAGTTCTTCCACTATTCAAATATTAAGTTTAATATTATATAATGTATATGCTGTAGTATAACTATTATAACTAACTCTCTCTGAACTAAGGGCTTCACACTTCAGGCTAAATATAAAGCTTTCCAGTGTCTTCTCTTTGCCCTCAGAAACCCTTTGTTCTTGACCAACAAAATGACCCATCTTCAAGAAGAAAGGTCCAGTCTCAAGTTTCCAGCAGTGGTTAGCCTAGCAATTGGGACATTGTGGGAAATGGGCACTGTGGATTCCCTGTTCCCAAGATTAGGAATGCTTTGAATATAGATTTCCAATTTCCTGGACAAATGACCCAACAACTAAACAACAGTGTTAAAAACAAAGCATCCTCCTGTTCTGATGTTCATATCACCTTAATAATTTGCAAGTAGGACATTACACTTTAGCAAACTAAGGTGTAAGATGTTCACAGACTTTAAAGTTTATAGTACGGAAATTCAAAGGAAAATTGACATTTGCTGTGTGGTTTCTTTTTAATTACATATATATATATATATATTTTTTTTTTTTCTTTTTAACAGGGAATACAATCAGCCTGTAGAATAACCTAAATGAGAATTGTAGTGGATTTTCCATTACTTTAAACCTGAAAATTGACATTGGATGTTTTAGTAAAAAACAGGCTTGAGGTATATCACAGCTATTGAGATTTGAAGCAATAATTAATTCAGGGAAGTCCTATGACCTGTCAGACTAGATGATCACAATGGTCACTTCTGGCTTTAAAGTCTATGGAGTTCCTGGCTTCTGTGCTGTGAATGCCAATGAGACTGCCAATTAGTGGGCTTTTTTTTTTTTTATGTGGACACGTGTTCACTGGGAGCGAGGCTGAGACTACTAAATTAATTTTAAAGTCATTAAAATGCTTCATTCCCTGAATAATGATTGCCACAAAGCACAATCAGAATGTAAAAGAGAAAGCATCTTATTCTTGAAACAAAAAAGTAAGCATAAGGAAGCAGTATAAATATAACGCAGCTTTTTTACCATCTCATTTTTTCCCATCACTGAATGCCATATATAACATGTCTAATCATTCATTTCATTGTTATTTTTATTCCTTAGAATAGAAAAACATTACTAACACAGTGCTTGAAGGGGGTAGGGTTTTAATGCCAAAGGCAAGGATGAAATACCTAAGTAGAGGTTGATCCCTGATCTCTTGGGAGAGAGAATGTCTATTGAAAAGGCCGAGACAAATATGAATAGTTAATCATCTTTAGTCTAGATATTTTCTCCATTCCAGGTGCAATGTTTTGTTTTCACTAAAATCAGTGGAATCAAAATTTCTTTATAAATTAATGGCAAGTTTGTCATTTAAAGAAAAAGACATGAAATACTGTTCCATGTTCAGAATTAGAGATAGCAAAAAGAGGAAATGGGTTGCACGTGACTGGGGCTTTAGACATGAATTAATATGCATGTTTAGAAACATGAGATCAGTGGGTGCATTTCTGTCTCTGGTGGGGCAAGCACGGCTCTTTGCGAGCAGTGGGGGTGACAGCAGTGCCTCAGGTGCAGCACAGGGCTGTGAGCTTTCTTTACACATTTGTTTTTATTTTAGCTCTACCAGAGAGTGTTGGTGTGCTTGATACCAGTGGGATAGTGTTGGTGTGCTTGATACCAGTGGGATTTCATAGCAGCATTTCAGCTACTGTGGGGTGGAGCTTCACATAAAGCACCCTGAGATGCTTAAGTGAAAAGGTTCAGTCCTCTGCAAAATGAAATTAAAGTTAATGCTATTCTTTTAACAGTAAAATACAAGCCTTCAGCTCTGGGGCCTCAAACACAAGAAGGACGTGGACCTGCTCTGTTGAGTCCAAAGCAGGGCCATGAAGGTGATCACAGGGCAGCAGCACCTCTCCTATGAAGACAGATGGAGACAACTGGGGTTGTTCAGCCTGGAGAAGAGAATGCTCTGGGAAGACCTTGGAGTACCTTTCAGTACCTAAAAGGGGCCTATCGGAGTTGGAGGGGGACTTTTTACAGGGGCATATAGGGCCAGGACAGAGAAGAATTCTTTAAACTGACAGTGGGTAGCTTTGGATCAGAGCTTAGGGAGAAAATCTTTACTGTGAGGGTGGTGAGGCACTAGAAGAGGTTGCCCAGAGAAGTTGTGGATGCCCCCTCTCTGGAGGCATTCAAGGACAAGTTGGATGGGGCTTTGAGCAACCTGATCTAGTGGAAGGTTCCCCTGCCTGTGGCAGGGGGCTTGGAACTAGATGGTCTTTAAGGTCCCTTCAACCCAAATCATTCTATGATCTATGGGTTAGAGCTTTTAAACAGTGTTATTACAAATTCTGACTTCAATCCGTCTTTTGATTACTAATTTTGCTCTTTCTCTCTGTGTTTGATATCCTGTAAACAGCACAATAGAAAGACCATATTTAATGAGAATACCAGGTGGTATTCTCTGTATTTGGTGGCAGTTTAAACTCTGCCATGGTAGCTTGCAAGTTTAGTTTTTCTGTATATTTGTAAGTGGATTTTATCTCTGGGGCTCAGTTTCTGCAAGGCAATCCTTCCTCTTTAATGAAGTCTAATATTATTGAGTGACCAGAGAAATAAAGAGCACTTGTGATTGTCTTGAACTTGGCAAACTCTAGCTTGCAATGTGCTTGCTCCTCGAAGCCTGTTGACATTCAGTGTACTAAAATTGAATTTGCAATTACTGGCTAAGAAAAGCATCCCCGGTATTTTAAAAATTATGATCCCTTAGCATAATGGGGCCATTCACTTTTGTTTCGTGCTGGACCAGCTTCTGAGGGACCTTGAAGAAATGAGACAGCTATTTCCCTGTTACCAGCCATCTGAATGGGCAATAAGAAAGGGGAAAAATCTATGCTTTCAGTCAAAGAGATTTCCAAATATACCATCAGCAGCTTGTCTTTTCTCTGTGCTAGATCCTCAAAATTCAGAGAAGGAGAAGGCCAGCAATATGAACAGTACTGGGATGCTGCTTGGAAAAAGCCTGCCTCAGCTTGCAAAATCTCTGCTGTGTAGTAATTGTGTGCCACTGATATCACTTCAGAAATCCCAACATAAAATCCTACTGAAGGCCTTAAGAGGGCTACCTTAATCCAAGCTTCTCAGTGTTTTTTATCTCAGGGCTGTGTCATCTAGGGAGAGGAAAAATAGGATGATCTTGTGCAGTATTCCTGCAATATGTTCCATTTTCATTTGACTTGAAAGAGCTATTTTGAACATTCATTACTTCCATTATTAATTATTTTCTTTACCTGCTTACATGTTTGGGAATGGTGTCAAGGAAATGATGCTTTATTTTCAGGTTTTCTGAAGATCATTTTCTGGTGTTTTATAAACCATGTTACTTCATTATTAATCACTCTAATAAAACAACAACAGAGGTAGCTTAATGGTCAGGGTTACCAAAGATGCAACATGACAAAGTTTGAGGGGCTGCATCAAGCAAAACTCCGTAATGGAATAGACCCCAATAAAATTTATGAAAATAACCCATAGGTTCAGTTAAATAAAATATTTTCTCTGAATTAAAATAAATTGTCAGGAATAATGTCTAGCAAATTAGCACTTTGTATTGAAGATGGGTTGACATTCTTCACACACTTGACATGGAAAGTTTTCATCAATCTGCTTTACGCATGTACACGCACCCACTTGGGCTGTCATGATCGTAGGGATATGTGTGTGCAAGTAGTTATGTATTAAAAAATTAAAATACCAATTTTCCAATATAGTTGGAGATTAACTTTTGCATGGATGTTGTGAAAAGCTTAGTGTCTGCTCAAATAATAATGAAATTTCTTTTATTTTTATGTATTCTTTGGGAGGAAAGATTTTGACCAAAGAAGACGTATTAGGTGGTTTTATTAATGTTGTTCTGGAGTGGTATGTCAAGTCTGTTTCAAAGGATGGAAGATTGGTTATATTGCCTGCATGGGTCTTCCATTTCCATTTCAGCTGCCTCTAACTCCTTTTTCCTTAGAAAACTGATCCCTGTTCTGAATGCTCTCTCTGTAATAATTTCAATCTCTTGGGATAAAGTGTGATAATCTTGTTTAAAATGGACATCTGTCAACTAACTCATTGTCAAAATGCTGGTTTCTTTTGTCTGAAGAGCATCTTATACTACAACACTTCTTTTTGACTTGCCTAGGGTAAACAATTCTTGCAAAAATAAATCAGAATATTTGTCTGCTTACTACAGATGACGGAACACTTCATATAATAAAATGCAATTGTTCTTTGACAGTACTTGGTAAATATGTCTAAGATACAAAGGCAAGAAACTACTGTTACCCACAAGGAGAAATGGAAATACAGACACTCCTTTCTTCTGTACAACCTCTTGGGCCCCATCACATGCAAAATGGGTTGCAAAGAAAGTGCACTTCAGCATTTCATTCTCTTCTATACTATTATCTATATTGTATTCTTCTAATACAAAGAAATATCAGAACCCCATTCAAAAGGAATTAAAAATTAACTTATGCCCAGCTGTTTTTTTCCTAACCAATCCAGTTTTGACTGTGGTAAACTATAAGTGCAATATCTGTGACTCTGAGTTCCTGTTCAACCAGTCCTATATCAACCTGGCGTTCTTGAGCAGTCACTTATTTGGGCATTGGAGGAAATTTAGCCATTTATGAACAGAATTGTCGACATCCCTAAAGAAGGCTTTTAACCCCCAAAAGGCCTTGAAAGTTGACACCACTTGTTCTGTTGCAGCATCAAATTGGCAATCTAAATTTTATGTATGCAAAGAAAAAGTGCAAAGTTTTACCACCTAATAAAAGTCCTACTCAAATACAAATTGTAGTTATAATTAAGGGGGACAAGTAATTTCCTGCTTGTTTCTGGCCTGCACAACTCCACACATCTGAAAACATTTGGACTACTCATGGGATTATCCTTCTACCCAGAAGGAAGTAAAGTTGATCTAAACAGAGAAGACAATACATTTTTGATTAGAGGATATCTGTCAGGTGGTGGTAGGCTAATTTAATAGCACCCACCTGAAGGACATTAGCTTTAATCTGGGATGCATCAAGAAGATGACCTAATGACAATTTACCACTTATAACAGTATTTAGAGTCCCCAAGTAAATATAAGTATTTAAAGCCGGCATATAAATACGTCCAGGGAAAGCACTTTCCCACGCACACCAATAAACAAACAGCAGAAGTTCTGGATTCCACAAGCAGTACTGGCTCCCGAGGTAGCCACTTATTCTACCAGTATCTTGAAAGAAAATTACAGCAACGTGATTAGTGAATTCATTAGATTCGGATGAGAGAACTATTCTGCTTGCTGCATTTGCAATGTTCTACTTTATCACTGGGTTATGGTGCTCTGAGAAGCCTCCAATCATCCTAATGCCACCTCTCAACTTCACAACATAACCTGATAAAAGGTAATTTGGGTTTATCTTTCATGTCTGTATCTTCTCAGAGGAGCTGGCAGCAGGTATGAGTACATCTGCTGGTGTGATTTAATTCAGCTAAGATGATCCTCAAGTCCACCCTCTCTCCTTACGCAGGAAGCTCTACCTTACTCCCCCTTGTTGCCCCTGTTCCTTCCTAATATCTTTCATAACTTGTCATTTCTACTTTCTTGCAAGATCCAACTGCCAAAAGCCAAAGGGGACTTTGATGTAGAAAAAATTGGTTAAAAAATTCATCATTAACCTTCCTTGTGTTCACAATCTATTGGCACAGTGCAAATTCAGTCCTTTGAGTTCCCTACCATGCTGTCAGGACAGGTTAAAGAATTATTCAATAGTGTCCCTGTTCCTGTGGGATGGATAAGGTAAAAAACATAACCCTCTGTGGATGACTTGAGTGGGCCTCTTCCTTCTTTAAACTGAATTTATATTTTTCCTGCCATCTCTTAAAGATAGGCAGAAAAAGTAACTAGGATACTTTTGAGATATTGCATTATTTTGTCCTCTGAGACCTTTTCTGTCAGAAGAACAATTGATTTGTTATAACATGGTCAGACAAAACAGTATCTTTACAAATCACTACTATGCCTACCCCACAGCAGCTTCAGAAAGGAATTATCAGACCAAATACGCTTCTGTTGCTAGTAGCAATAGTGGGATAACTAAAATTCAGAGTGAGATTTTTCTACTATAGAAAGAAGGGACAGTAGTAAAGTAAAGCCAGCAGTAAAGTAAAGCCAGTTACATGAGTGAGGAGTTATGGAAGCTCATTTCCATTTTCTACCAGTCATCCTGGATATACTTTTACTTTGTAAAAGCTGTTTATTATTCCATTTGCATGAGGAAGAGATTTTGTTCTTTCATGTACAGAATCTTAAAATGGTGTCAATAAGCACTGTCCTTGGTGCTGGGTAATGTGCCAAGTTTGAGGCCTCTCAGGCTCCTCACATAAAGGGATGAAGAGGCCCAGCACTGAAGTTTCCCTGGATGAGCAGGGATTTCCATATCACGGGCACGACTGCAAGTCAGGAGAGCTGGCTCTTATATGTGACCTAGTAGCTGCACTGAACTGGGAGTGTGGAAATCCCTGGCTTCATTTGGGTCAGCAGGGCATGTGGCAGGAGTACTTTGCAGCATATTCATTGAGGGAAGAGATCTTTTCTGTATCAGGCTGAGTTTAGGAACTATTTAATAAAGACTACAAATCTGGGATAATTTGATCAGTGTGCTGATGGTCCCACCCATCCGCAGTGGTGAAACAATCTCTATATTTCATGCCATACACAAAATTGCTGGTCTAAGTTTAGCTCCTAATGGACGATGTCTGTCTGTTCAGTTGAACCAGTGTATTCAAAGGAGGCCCATAGTTGTAAAATGAGTGCATCCTGATGGTCAAAATTCAGATTCAGTTTGTCATTTATCATCAGAGATACCATTCGGTACTTAGCTCTGCACTTCAAAAATTGAAGAGGAGCTGCTTTGTAAGATGAGATCGTTCTTACTCCTGTTGCTAAACATATTTGGATTATGGAATAGCTGTATAGCTTTCAAGAATATGGGTGATATTTCATAAAGAGGTTTTTTTTTGTATCTTCTAATATGGTTCTTTTATAAAGGCTTCTCTTATGCCTGTGGAAGTCAATGGTGATTTTGCTTGGAGTGGGTTTAGACCCTTTGTGTTTGCAAACCCCAGAAGAACTTTCAGCACAGAGCAGACAGGCAGACAACTCAGTATTTGTCCACAGTATGAAGAGGGCACTGAAGTCAAAACATCATTGTCAGCATATAATGATGGCTCTGTAGCACCACTACACTTAACTCTTTCTGCTCAACAGCAATGATCTCAACACTCTGCAGTGCTTTAGAAAAGGAGATCAATTTGTGAAAACTGCTGTGAAAGTACTTCTCAGAATTTCAAAGCACATTTACTGCTTTGACTTCAATAGAGCTTATCTACTGCCTCAACTAGGGAAGGAGAGCATCTATTTCTCTGTAAAGCAGTTATTGTTGTTTCTGAGAAGGACCGTAACCCTGATGCTGTGTAAAACTTCTCACCTTTTGTTGATTGTGTGGCTTTGGCCTGATTGTGTGACCTTTATTCCTGTGAGTATTGTACTTCAGAAGAAAAATTTTCTTCAAGTTGAACTAGATGAGAAGAGAGGTAATTAGGAGTAACATTTGGGGGGGGGCAAGATTCCTGGGACCACAGTGCTCCAGATCAACCCAGCAGCAAGAGAGAGCCCTGGTACCAGGCTGGCTGTGCTGAGAAAGCCTGCAGTATTAGGCTTGGGCAGGGGAGAAAGATGTTGAGGAAGTCACATACTCATGGCTGGAGTGGAGGAAATCCTTTCTTTTGAAGACTGCTCAGCTGTTTTCTGAAGAAAGCAGAAGACACTTGTATGCAATGAGGACCAGGCTGTGTTTGCAGGCTGGCTGGTTTGGAGGGCTAGACTTGCTTTGCACTTGGTTTCTGAAGTGGGGGAAGGCTCAGATAAAGTGGAAAGGGACTGGCAATGGGGTGGTGGCATACATGGTAGGAAGAGAAATCATCCTGAAATAGCTGGGATGGGGAGAAATGCCAAGATGCTAATGTTTTACCACCAAGGACTGCCTTCCCAAGAGGCAGGTATCCAGGTGTTTTAATCTCATTCTCTACCTTTTTTTAAGAACAGGGTAAATGTTCTTAACATGTTTTGAAATACCGGTTGCAATTTTTCTGGTTTTTGTTCAAATTGCACTTTGAAAAATATGAAATATATGAAAAATAATATTTTACTAATTTCTTTCCTCTATTATTTTTTTTCTCATCTATTTAATATGTTGAAGCACTGTATCAAAAGCAGACTTTTATAAGCAGATTTTTCCTGGGAACGTATTTTCTTATATTTTCTTATGTACTCTTTCCAAAACACACTAGTCTATTTTGGAGCCATGTATGACATACAGGATGGAAAATGGATGCCTCCAGGAAAACGTCACAAAGTACTCTACGTCATTATTGTTCTGTGTGCCAGCAGTGTTGGATCTTTCATTGTCATGGTTTTGTCACAGGGGAGCCTCTCCATGAGAACACTTGGCTTCTTAAGAGCCCATCAGCATCTGTGACTAATTCCCCATTGTTTGCAGAATCAAATGTAGTTCTAGTAAAATGACTGTCATCATGAGAAATATGACTTCATCTGGGTAATCATCATGAGAAGAGACAGATGAACTTCTGAGAAGCAAAGATGTTGCATTTTATATCAATGTGTCAAAATGGAAGAAAGATAAAATATAGGCCATTTGGCAGAACTCCTCCTAAGCTGTAGGTTTTTCAAGGTTTCCTGTGAGCATTCAGCTGCTCCAGAACAGGTGTGTTCATTTCATGAAAACTTTATCGAATTTAAGTCAGATTTTAATGAATATGAAGACTGCCAGATCTTAAGAGCTTCCCTGAAGTGGATTTTGTTCCCTTGAGTAATGACTTTATTTCCTAAGGATTTCTTAATCAATGTTTCACTTCAAATTTTTGAATAATTCCTTTGCAGCTTGCTGTAGGGAACCTTGAATAAACAAATCTGTAATACCTAAATGTTCTGCTAATTTCAAGTTTTGTATCATGTAATTAGATGGAAAGTTAATAAGCAGACAAGATTAAGAATTAGCTGATTACTATATTATATTTCCACAGTGAGCAGAAATAGACAGTAATAAAATGTCAGTTCTGCAGTCTACCCTCTGCTAAATTTGCCTCTGGTCTGTGCTGTATACGCTGATGCCTTACTTTCCATTTGCTAAAATTCTTTATGCCTTCCTCTCCTATACTGATTTTTCCTTTGGTGTCATCAAAACTCAGATCTCCAGACACTGTGTGTGCTGATCAATGCTGCCTTCTTTTTCCAATATGCAAAGTAGAGCCACCACATCCATGCCTTCCCTCTTTCCATCAATGCCTTCAGAATGCTGCCTTCCACAGCTCTGCCTTTCTGCCTTGTGTGGCACTGGCTTTCCACCTCTCTTGCCTCAATGCCAATGGTTTAGGAATGGGAACTGCCTTTGCAACAGCCAATCTGTCTTCAAACTCTACCAGCCCTCATGCCATGCACAAATGCCTCTCTTTCTCTTGTCTAGCTGCTTTATTTCCCTCCCTCCCACCCTGACTGTTGGGCTCTGACACACATCTGACAAATAATGTGAGCATGAAGAGGAAGGGAGGGTGCAACTCCCCAGTTCTGGCATACCAAGTGCATTCAGTGTGCATGCTCTCCTTGGGGCAGCAATGCTTGCTTCTTGCACTTTTCTTCTGCACTGGCCTGCAGCTTTGCACAACTTGCATTCATGGTCCCAGCTTGTTCAACTCACAAAGCATCCTGTAGTGAAGTGTGACAATATTAAATGAAGGATGTGGTGACCTGGACTGACAGTGTATGTACTTGGTATTTAAATATTTGTCATAATCAGGAAGCCACTTTAAAATCAGCCCTCTTAATAGCAGTGATTTGAGTGTGGATTATTTTAGGCTAAACCTCTGCTTATTATCCTTCAAAAAAGGCAGAGTTTTGGTCCAAGAAAGACCAGGACAAAAGGTAATAGCTTTAAATTGAAAGAGGGTAGGTTTAGGTTAGATTTTAGGAAGAAACTCTTCACTGTGTGGGTGGTGAGACAGTGGAACAGGTTGACCACAGTGATCGTGGATGCCCCATCCCTGGAAGTGTTCAGGACCAATTGGCTTTGAGCAGCCTGGTGTGGTGGCAAATGTCCCTGCCCATGGCAAGGGAATTAGAAGTAGATGATCTTTAAGGGCCCTTCCAACCCAGACCATTCTATAATCCTACAATTCAATGAATTCAAAATAATTATAATCGCATTTGTAACAATCTGAGCTCTAGAAAGCTATTTTAACAGAGATGAAATTGTAGTTGCCTCTTCCTTGAACTTCCAGTTATGATAAGCTATGATGATACCGTACACAAGTTTCTCTAAATACCTTCAGCAGACAAATGTTTTGATCACATAAAGTCATGATTATGTATTTAGTCATGGTTTTAAAAGATAAAAACTGTCTTTAAAAGGGTATCCTCTGGCTATCCTGTGCCAATAAAAGATTTGGAAGGGCCCATGTACTGCTATGATATGCCCAGCTAACCTCACTCTTTGCATGTTCCCATACAAATTGCTAAATGTGTCTGTGGACCAGTAGAGGTGTGTGTCATTCTGCAGGCAGAGCTGACACAAATATGGAGCAGGAGTCAATCAAGCACAGGCGATTCCTTTGTCCAATCTCTTTAAACATATTGTATTTGTAGTAAATTCTGTGAATGGAGCTATGGTGCTATAGAGAGGCTAAAATCCACATGAGGCATCAATAAAATTTTTACTGGCAGGAGAAGAATTTGATCACTAAGTGACATGCCAGCCATATGACAGTGCTTAAACAGTTCCTGTCAATCAGCTGCTATGTGTCAGTACCCTTATTTATCCTTTCAGGGTATATATCAATTTACATTATCGTTATCTGAAAGAGCCTACAGCATTACTGAAAATAAAAGCCCATTCTGGTAACCAAGAGAAAGGAAAACAAAAGATTTGTATCACTGTAGCATATGCATGTCATGGTAGGGTTTTCTGGTATCACTTACTCTTACTAGAAGCTGTCTAGGGGAAAAGAACCCTGAAACCATATAAATATTTTTTTTTTATTTAAATGGGAAACAGTAAGAAACAGAAGAGATAAATGTGCACTAGAACTTGAGGCATCTATCACTGCCTGATTATTCTAACCTTACATAGCTAATATCCTCATCTATGAAGACATCCTTCCAAGCCATTTGCTTGATTTTCCACTGTAGCCCAAGTTCAGAGAATCACTTAAGCCTATGCATAATTCCAAGCATGTATTGTTAAGAGATTAGAAAGCAATTACAGCTTGTCAAACCTCCTCAGACATGGTCAAATCCCTTCTCTTCATCACAGTCCTCTTAAAATAGCTGCATCTAACAAGGGGAAATATTTAGGACTGCTAGACCCCAGTTTTGTGCAAGGGAAAGACTTGCAGGGGCACCTGTCTGTATCTCCCACATACCTTTCTTTTCTTGTGAGGGACACCTGCACACATAGGCCAGAGGGCACTGGCAGCATAGATTGAATACTCTTCTTTAGAAATATATGCGGAGGTTGTTTAAATCTCTGGGTAAAACTGACTAAAAAAGACATGCTTCCAAAAGTTTTGCTATTTTTTCTCTTCTGAGAAGACACAACAGCATCGTGTTTGAAAAACTTTCTTCCTTCTAATTTTTTTTTAATATTGTTCAAGTAAGTCATACTGGATTCATATACTGAGTTTAATATGTGCATTTTCACCCTGTTTGCAGTCATGTTTTGTGTATAAAATAAACCAAAACAAACCAACAACCCTCTCTCCACTTCTCAGCAGAAGTCAGCTCTACACTTCAGCAGTGCCTTGCTATGCAGGGTTTTTTTGAGAAGATGGAGGTGCTGAGAGACACACAACTATCTGTGGAACAAGCTGTTTGAAGGCGTGATTGACACTCTCGAGTGGCTTTATGTATCCTTCCTTACCATGTTGCAGAAAGGCTTCAGTCATGCAAGCCTTCATTCAAATAGTAGGCAGGTAGCTAAAATTGCTTAGCAGTGGGTCACCAACTAGATTCAGAACACTCTGGCCTCATTTATTAATTTCTGGTGTAAAAACCACAGCAAATGAGCTGCACAACCTTTCCTAAGCAATCAGCTGAATCACAGGAACAAAGCTGTCTCTTGCAAATGAGGAAAGGTTATTTGACTCACTCAAACTATTTAATCTTATTGTCCTAATACTGCTCTCATCTAGCACTGAGTAGATAGTTGCACTGCCTTGCCTCTAGTACTTCTTCCCCAGACCACGCCTTACATCTCAGTTTTTCCCCAGTAAGTGCCATTGGAAAACAAATGAAAAAAATAGCAATGAGAAATCTTTGGGGAAAAAAATTAAAAACTCACACCAAACTCCACAGTTATTTGTATTCTCTTTGGCTTAACAGAGTGGTTTCTGTTAGCAGGAAGGTGAGATTATTATTGTTCTGAAACAGTGTTGTTTGAGATGAAGAGCATTATATGTTAATCCAGCCACAATGGGTGTAGGGTGGGATGAGGAAAAAATGGTGGGACCTGTTCAGAGCAGAAGTAGCATCTGCAGTGAACCAAAGTGCTCCACTGTTATCTGTGATAAAACATTCCTCAACATCAAAGGCAGCAGAGGACAAGAGCAATGAAGGTTGACATCCTGCTATCATTTCTCAGCTCACTTGTTATTTGAAATCTGTAAGTTAAGAAATTCTAGCAGAAACTAACGGGTAAGACAACAAATAAGTCACACAACAATGAGGAAAAAAAAGTGAATTACAAAGTGAAAAAATAGTTACTTGTAGGTTGGAGAACTGCCTTCAGAATCCTAGAATCCTGTTACAAAAGATCTCCAGAACCACTGAGTCCAACTTTTAACCAAACACTGTCACAGCACGTGTCACAGCTGAGACAGCCACAATACACAGAGTACCATCACTCAATTTCAGAAAGCTTCAACCCATGCAGAGTAACACCACACTTCATGAGAAGGCTTCAAGCCTCTGCCCTCCTCATTCTTTAGCCCAACCTTTTATACCACTCATGGTTCATGAATTGCACCAGTGTGCCCTCTGTTCTTTTTGGTGATTGCTCAGGGCACCTTGGCACTCCATGTCTCATTGCTTTCAATGCTGTTCACCTGCTTTTCACAGCTGTTGCCCCACTCCCAATTACCACAAACTGTGTGCCTACAGAACACCACCATAATCCAGACCACAGCACAAAGAGCCATGTCCAGTTGTTTCTTGAGTACTTCTAGAGATGGTGACTCTACCAACTTTCCAATACTTGACAACCCTTTCACTGAAGAAATTCTTCCTTATGTCTCATTTGAACCTCCTCTGACAGAGCCAGGGGGTGTTTCCTCTTGTCCTTTCAGCCAAGCCCACACTGATTCCAGAAAACCTGACTCTCCAGCTACTACTAAGAACTCAGCTACTACCAACCCTCAGATCATGTATTAATTCTGATTTTGGTATTCAGCTGAAGGGTGTGCTGAACTTTGGGAAGCAGCAAGAAGTGTGTTATATGGTGCATATTGGATGCTGCTTCTGATGTGTCAGCTGGCCAATAAACCATACTGCCTTTTATGCACTGGCAGCTTGAATCCTAACCAACACTCTACCAATATGAACAGCTGAGGTCAAAGTTTCCAAATGCAGTTGCCTGAATGAAAGCATTAAGAGAGGACAGGCTGCTTCAGCATTTTCTAATTTGTTATTTTTTACCTCTTAGCAGTAAAGAGACCAACACAGTCTCAGAAACAGAGACAAAAAGTGGAATTAAAGCACTTGAAGGGAATGGCTGTAGCAGATCAAACCAAAGGTCCATGTATTCCTCATCCTGTCTCTAAAGCTCAATGAATTCTTAGAGGAGAATAAGAAGAGGTCAAGCATACAAGATACTTCTTCCTACTGGGCTTCTAGCTTCCCTTTACTTTCAGCTGTGAGAATTTGCCAAGGGAGATCTCATCCTCTTAATCCTTTATCTTGTCTACTTTGGCAGCAAACCCTTAGGCTTTTATATGTGTTCAGTTACCAGCAGTCTGGTGGCACCTGTGGATACACTAGATGTACATGTAGACATGCATTTGTGAGTGTGTGTGCATGGACCTGCCCTGGGAGTAATAGTGACTGCACTTTTCCCAAAATGAAACCTCTAGAATTTAACAGAGCCAGTGAGGTGGCATTGCTCAAAGCAGAACAAAATAGTATAAAGCTTGTTCTGGCTCAGACTGTTAGGTTTTTTCTTTCCCTGAAAACAAATAAACAAAGGATCTTTACTCTTGAGTCTCCATTTGCCCTTATGAAATAGCAGTAATAGTTCTGCTCACTTGCTTGTCCACAGTTGTCTCTTTATTCCTTTTCACTTAGGTCTTTAGGGAACTCATTTAATGTGCAGTAGGTAAGAGGAAGAGAAGATTTTGGTAAAAAAAAAAAACATTGTTGAAGGTATTTTGATGTCTTTCCTGTCTTTGCTCAATTACTAATCTTCACAGGGAGAGAAGCCTGAGGAGTACTCTTTCACATTATGTAGCAAATATTATTTTAGCTGCTTTGTCTGTGAGTTGTTTCGTGCTTCTCCTCTCTTTGCCTAATCATTTTGTAATATTTAGCTATTCCTTGTGCTGAAAACTTCTATGACCTGACTGCAGCAGAGCCCTCCACAGAAGGGCTGCTTAGGAGGCTTTTGTCATAGTGATGTTCCTGTGCCTCTCCTGTTTTCTCAGTGAGCTGCAGAGGCTGGGCAGGCAGAAGATCTGTCCTTGCCACACATCTTGCACCCTTTATCCTCATCTTCCTTGGCAGCCTACACACTCTTTGCTCTATGCCTAAACCCAGCCTCACCTTGTCCCTGAAAAAGATTGTCAGAGATCAACAATGTCACTCTAAATGACAGTCTCTGCACTCTTTATCACACCTTCATGGTCAAGAGCCCCATTCAAGCACAGGCAGGTGTACAAGCATGAAAAAGGAGCTACCAGGAGCCTTGCAGCACAGAAAGCTACATATAGAGCAAGGGAATGAGACACCTTTGGTAAAGCCAGATTGCCTTTTGCAGATGCACTGAAATATCAAAGTAATTTCTAAAAACACAAAGAGAGAATAGAGTGCTCTGGTAGTCTTACCACAAGGTAGATAGATATGTCACCAGGATAAAGGGTTACCTGACAGATGTTTGTGAAGATTAATACTGAATTCTTGAATGTCTTGGTATTTTGAAATCCAAATGTCAGAGACTGGAGAAAACAGTTTGCTATTGACCTAGGCATTGGCTGGATGTACCCAAATCAAACATCCCTGTTCATAAAATAAATGTGTTGTGGCAGTAGTTTAGAAAAAAGTAAATAAAACAGGGCTGATGTGAATGGTTGCCATAGAGGATATCTGTGTATTTTAGGATATAGTTTTCATGGATATTTGGTATATATATATATATATATTTGGGGTTTTTTTACACAAAAGTTTGTTTAAGGAATAAACTCTGCCCTAGAGGTAAGGATTGTAGCAGGTGGCACATCAATCAAGATAATTCGACTTTTTCAACATGAATAAAAGAGAAGAGCCCATGAGGCTTAAAATGAGTTCTAAAATCTGAGTGATCAAAGCCAATGATTCTTTTAATTTTGTTCTGTTTGCTTTTCATTTAAGCAGTGAGTAGTTTTTTCTACTGAATACCATGAGAGGCTGTGTGAAAGGTTCTTGGGTGCCAAACCTTAAGTCTCTGTATCCCAGTCTCAGTGTGTGGAAAGCACACTGCACCAACCTTATTATAGTTTTTCAGACTGCTTTGAAAAGGGGCTCCTCTTCCCTCTACCAAATTATTCTCAGATGTTTGGTTCCATTGGAGGGCATTAAAAGCAAAAGCTTCTTTTGCTTGTATTTCACAATGAATCTAAACGTGACTCTAATCTGAGGAGTGAATTATTGTATTTCCTTTGCTGCTGCTGCTGTATGGTCTGCTATGAACTACAGTATTTTCTACGTGTTATGCCTTCTGAGTCACTTTTGCTTAGGGGAGATGTCCTTTGCCCTGTGGGGATATGTGTGGGGATGAGAAGTTCCCTATCCTCCTCTGCATACCTCTTCTAATTCAGGAGCAGTCTGTTCCTCCCAGGCCCTGAGGGGCTGGAGGAGCAACTCATGACATCTGAAAGAGATCATCATGTCTCTTCCTATATCTGCTGGCACCAGCTTGAGGAGCTCAGAGGATTGATGGAGAAAGGAGCAGCTGGTCTCTTCCCTCTGAGATTGCAGCTGAAATCAAGTCAGTGGCTGGTATCAGGGATAAGGGAAAAAAAAAAAAGGAAATGGAAAAAGAGACTGCTGTGAAGCAGAAAAACCTCAGCACAGGGCAGAGATCATGCATTGGAAACCCAAAGCAAGGCACAAAGACATCAGGTTGGTTGATGGTTGTGGAAACAAACGATCCGTTTGGTGATTTCAGCAATGGAAAGTGTGACAACTCAATACTCAAGATATAATACAGCATCACATTTTCAGTTGCACTGTACTTTGAGCTGGCTACATTAACAACATTCTTCCTGCTAAATCCTTAGTCCCTAATGCACAGCCTACTCATTTATAAAGAGCAAAAGCAGTCTCTGAACCTTCAGGCAAGAAAAATTGCCATGAAAGTTACTGAGAAAGTAGAAAAGAATGCTTTACTTCTGATATCCCCAGAAATGAAAAAATTTACTCTGCAATTAGTTAATTAATTTCCTAGATGGACAAAGCATGCACTGTGGTGATCCTGCTCACATATTAACTTTCCTCTATACTTTGGGAGCTGAAAGCTGGGATCCCCAAGAAGAGCATTAGAAGAAGCCTAGGGATGTAAGAAGTCCTTTTTTTCCTGCTTGAATTGATGTAGACATAATGTGAATTGCAATGAATCCCTTCAGAGACTGACTGAAGTTTTGCTCTGAGAAATTAATATTAATATTGCTTCCTTTCCAAGCTAGTAATTAGCAAGAAATAATCCTAGTTTCCACAAACTGTTGTTTCTTAAAAGTTGATTATATTGTACGTACATTGTCTAAGGAGTAATTTTGAAAATGAAATATTTTGTAAAATAAAGTATGTGAAAAGCCATACTGTCTCATTGGTTGTGTTTCCTGTAAAAAAACAGAGAAACTTCCAATGTGCCAATGCTCTTCCCCAAAATATTAAAAGGAGTTGAGGAAGTGATTTATTGGTTCAGAAAATTGCTTGCAACAGATTACTTTTTTCAACATTTGTAGGTTACCATACATGGTTCAGTCAATTAGGGCTTTGTTTCTCATGGTTAGCACTGTTGCTATGGAAATTATACAGCATAGGAACAACCAATTGGTGCTGCAAATAAGCTTTTTGGAAAACTGTTTAAGGAGTAAAATGATTCTTCTTTTATAGTTGGGAGAAAAAGATAATAAATGAGCTAGCTCCCTATCTTCAAAGGCTGCAGCTAACCTATAAAAATAATTATAGCTGAGATTTGGTATAACAGAGAAGTGCTAGTAGGTTTACAGATATTGTAAACAGGGAAAAGTGTGCCTCCTATCAATATAAATTGTTACTGACTCAAAAGTTAGGCCACCATGGGATAACAGTGCTCAACACAGATTTTTTTGTAGATATGACTATAAAAATGTCAGCAAAATGCCATTGTTGCAACCATATTTATCTTTCAAACAGGAAAAAAGTTAATATAGCCTGATGTCTTCACTAAAACTTGAATGTATTCAGCTGACATGTTTTGTTAAGCAAAATACATGACATTATTTCAATTTCCAAAATTGCAAAATTGCATGTGCTTAAGTCTGTGCTTGTGTGACCTGAAAAGTTTCTGTGACAAACACACCTTTTCCTTGTGGTGCTTGTTACTGTAGCTTCTTTGGTGAACTCTGAAAGCCCAGCCTGGGCTTGCTTGACCAGTCAGGCGACAGCCAGGCACATAGCAGCAGGTTTCTCAAGAGCTTTGTGGTGGACTAGCCTTTACTCCAAATGGATGTTTACTGCCAACATTAATAACGGAACTGCACCAAAGATGAGAATTTATGAGACTCCTGTTCTTCGTGCTCATCTGCTGAGAATTAAGTGAGCGTGTCCGACCGCAGCCTCAGGGAAGGTCACGCCTGGCTGGCGACTGCCCCCAGCCCTCTGCTGCTGGTGCTGAGCCCAACAGAAGACATAACAGAGCATTAGTGCTGCAAGCATTTCCTTGTCCCACCCACAAAATTTTGGCCATGAACTCATTATATGCCATCCATTAAAACTGTCTTGTTCGGCTGATCGATGACCCACCTTAGCTGCCAGAGCCTGCAGCCATCAGAGCCTTCTGTCTCCCCACTCTGATATCAGCTTTTCTGGACTGCTGCCAAGTTCATTTAATCACACTGTTTTAACTTATTCTGTTTCTTTCCTTTTCTCTTACAACTCCACTATCTCAGCTCTTTAGAAAGGAAAGAGAGAAGGGAAGTGGCCCAGGAAATCAAAAGAGTAACCCATAGAATCCATAAAGCCATGATGATCCACCCTGCAGTTACTGGGAATTGTCTCACTGGTTTACATTTTCATTCATGTAATTATGAATTATACCCAGGAAAATGGCTTTGTAGTTTTGCCTACTTATCCAAGTGACAGACTCAGTTATTAGTGCTGGGTAGTGGCAATCTGTAAAAATTAGGGTTCTAATTCCCTTTCCCAATAATTTTGTTTTCTGCCTCCATGGGTGTTCATCTTAGAGCTCTTGTGAGTTGTTATTAACTGAATAAGAACTGTGAGCATGAGGATTTGTTACAAGGCCCATGCATTGTGCAAGATCAGGGACAGCTCACATTCAGAAGGGCGACACGTGTGTCCATACTGACTTCCTTTCCCTTCTTGATGATGAGTTCCCTGTTGAATGAACTTCTTATCAGCCTGGCTTTTTATACACCTGAGATACAGCAGTGATATGCCTGAGTAGCAGAGGCTGCCTCTTGCAAAAGTTATTACCTACAGAGCTTGGAGAAATCTGGATGAGGAATCAAACTCTGAATTGCTGAGGTTGTGTTCATGTAATGCATTTAAAACAACTTTTCCAACAAAAAAGTAAAAAATGCTGTTGTCTGAAGAGCCTTTTTATCATGATGTAATTATTTATCATGGTGTAATTATTTATCATGGTGAAAGAGAAGGGGAAACTACATTAGGAAATGTTTCGTTGTTTCTGCACTCAGACTATAAACGTAACATTAGCTTTGTCTTGAAGGTTCAATGCTCTTCAGTAGGAATAATAAATATTATCTGAATAACAAAGCAGCAATGACAAGATAATGGATACTGACAATATAATAATATTGAAATATAATGGACTGGCCTCCTTGAATACCTCTAGCAGTTAGATTTGAAAATTGAATGAAGTTTTAAAACAAATAAACAAAAGATTATTCCTGACTGGATCCCCTTAGAGACATTTCCAGAATGCTAAACCAGGAAAACTGTGTCTCTATATAGGTTTTTAGATTAGAGTACCTTTAATAATGTATCTAAGGTGGCAATATACTGAACAGGCACTATTACTCCTCGTGTGTATGTGTACCTGTTAGTTGGCATGTATTTCTAGCTATGCTTTTCTGCATGAACCTGGTGAGAAGGGTTCCCACAAAAAACATTTTTGAGGGAAACCTGTGGATATGAGCATAGCAGATATGCAGGAGACTTCTTTTCTGTCTAGCATGGCTCCTGTTACACCAGCATTTTTTACTGATCATGAGGAAATTTAAGTTATCAATGCTAGAATGTAATAAAAATAATTTATTACCAGTAAAAAGGGATAAATTACAGGAAGTCTAAAGATTACGTAATCCATGTTCAAAATTTTCAGTTATTCATGTGTCTCCTATGTCATATGTTGTGTCTAGAGAACTATTAGTACAAAATGATTGAAGGTGTCTGTCAAGAAAGAATTGACTTCTGTAGTGAGGGACAGATCAACCTGAGATTGAAGGCTGAAAGAAGATAAGTTCTACTGTTAGATACACAAGTGTAAAAGCAAAGGAATAGAGGCTGAAGCATGTAGGATGAAGTAGGGTTATCACTTCCTAAGCCAAGGCTTTCTTAGAAATTGAGCATCCAGCAGGTATGATGTCAATTTGTTCAGATAAAACTGATAATTGCAAAAGGAGGCTGGGGAGAAAGAAAGGGATCAATTAGGTGTGTTGTGTTTGATTTGTTTCTTATGAATCAAGTTTTCACATCTTTACTGCAAAGCTAACAATCTTTTTCTGACCAATAGGTATCAATGCAATCTAATCAAAGAAAATGAATTTGAGATGCAAATCAATGCAGAGTTTTCATGAGCAGTATCTTTGAAAAGTCACGAAGTACCAGTGTTTTAGGAAGGCTAGGTCAGATTTAATAGAAGACTCGAACTTATTCTCCCCTGACACTTAGGAGTCATATTCTTATATCCCAGTTTGCAGTACTGTACATAAGAATGACATCAAGCAGATGGGGTAACAGGAACTGAAACAGTGATCATGTTATTACTGTGTTGGTGCCATTGTAGGTAGAGTTACTGATTTTGTTATGGTGACTTTCTGTAGGTCTCCAAAAGATGTTCGGATCAGTTGTAGCTCAGCTCTTTCTGTTCCTACAGTACAACCTGTGAGTTAGTCCTAAAAACTTAGGCAGTGAACATCAATATTATGGATGTTATTGAATGATTTACACCAGTGTCTGTTGAAAGCAGTAATAATCTAAAATGTGAGGGAAATACCCCACTATGATTTTATAGTGTTAGGTCTGTCTGCTTGCTAGGTAGGCATCTTACATTATGCTTTACAATATATAAGTGCCTTAAAATGGCTTCAGATTGTTTCAAGAGGAAATGTGATTCATGACATTGAGTTTTGATTCCTGTCTTCTCAGTTATTCATTAGAAAAATTAGTATAACACCTTACAACTAGATATTACTACTGGGACTGCAAAAGAGTTGTGACCCAGAGATTGCAAGTAATAAACTCTGTATACCTGGTTAGGTAAATGGCTCATGTGGGATATTCAGAAACAAGTTGTTGATTTTCTGTTTAAGTTCAATTTTTTCCCTGTGCAGAGGAGAATTTATGAAAGATCCTTTTTAATAACAGTAAATCCTTTTCTCTCAGTGCTGCTGTTACATAACTATTTGTGATTACTTGTGATAACCACAAAGTGGACACCACAGAAGTGAGAAATACACCATTCCAAGTTGGAAAATCCTTTTTGACAGCACAGTATTTAATCGTGCCTATTTTACTGCTGAAATATTTAGAAAGTCTCAAGTCAGCCTTTGTTATGAAGGTTATTACTTGAATACCAGCTTACAAACTTTCTGATAAAGGTGAGCTTAAAGGTGGGATTTGGCTGTAGAAATGTTTCAATGAACCAGGAGAAAGCAGTACTGGAGAAAGCAGTTTATGGGAAAGCACAGAAGAACCAGCTGAATGCTGTGTAGAGAGCTTTTTAACCTGTGGAAAAGAGATACACAAATTAATTTGAGCTGTATGCAGGCATAATTATGAGTGTCTGGCACTCTATGCCTCTAAAATCACAAATCATTCACATAGCATGAGAAAAAAAGCCAGTGATACTAAAGTCAAGGGCCAATTCACAGCTGAGTTAGAGTGTTTAAAAAATTGCAAGGATTAAAGTAGCTGATGATCTAATGACCCATGGTGGTTACAGCTTCACTATTAACTTCATTTTCTAAGGGAAAACAGTGGATGCACTCAGATTGATTGTTATCCTTCCTTCTGCCTTTTCCTGACCATGCACCACCTTCTCCCAAGAACTTCTTTGCCCACTCCATATGCACTGGATAATTTAGTTGGCTATTTCTTGAGGTTTGAGGATAACAGAGATTCTCAGTGTTTTCTCTAAGGTTGCAGTTTGCAGTCAGGCAGGAATCCACACACTCTCCTATCTGTTTCCAAACCGCATGAAGAACTGTAATTGGGCTGAATGTATTGCCAGATCACAGAGAATCCACTCAATGCTCAAATATTTTTATTCATTAACTAAGGCAGTAACTAAGGTCAGACTGAAACCTTAATGAATACAAACATTAAAAAACAAAACCCCAACAAATGAAAACGAAGCCGCCAAACAAACAAACAAAAAAAAAAGAATATAAAGGAAAAACTGAAGGGACATGAAACAAAAGGATTTTTTCTACATCTGACTTAACAACAAGGATTCTCTGCTGTACTTTAGAGCTAGGTGTGTAGAGGGCTAGACTTCTTTAAAAATATCAGGATAATGCAGAAGTTAAATTTTTACTTTTATGTTTTCCTGTTTAATGTAACTTTGTCATTAAAATTGTGGGCCATCAAGCATTACAATATATAAGTCTGGGGGGCAGGTGTAACATTTTAGCCATTCTACCATTTCAGCAAAAATCCTAACAGAAACACACACAAATTCATGCTTAAAAAATGTTTAAATTAGATTTGAACAAACATGTCTCATCAACACAGTCTTTAAATACAACACATATTGCATTTATATTGCTTCAAATGAAAACTTAAGAGAAGAGTCTGTGTTTTTATATATGGTGTGCCCACTCCTTTGAATAATTGGATTATGTTCCTTGAGTCACAGGAACATAGATCTTGTCAAAGTGGATTACATCCATGATCCATCTAATCCACCATCCTTTTTCAGAGTGGCCAGTGCCAGATGCTACAGAGCATTGTACAGCACCCTCATGCTAGACAGATGCAGTACAGCCTGGCACCATGCAGGTCTCCTTTCACCTCTTAATGGGTGATTTTTTTTTTTTTTTTTGGCTGATATCAATCTTCCTTAATGCCATGGGAACAATACCATGACAGTGAAAGGGAAAATGTCAGTTAGTTTTGAAAGAATTTTGCCCACAAAAGGGAAAAGAGTAAGAGAAAGGAAAGAAGGAGAAAACAGACACTTGAACATCTCAGGGTACCTTTCATTCAGATGTAAAAAAGTACTTTTGACTCTTACCCTCCCTGTCTCTGTTGAATCTGTCAAGGGATTTCCTAGTAATGTGTTTTCAAACATGACTGCTAGAGACCAAGCAGAAATGCATGTGGTCAAGTGTTGATTAAAAACGTTGACAGAGATTTTTATTCTGCCTCAAAATGTTTGTGGATAAAATGTTGACCATATGGACTGTATTTTTCCAAAGGAAAAATGGAGAGTTGGTAAAAAAGTGGTACGAGGGCAAGGAGTACATATAAAATAAGTGCTACCACGAGGAAATTTTTTGTGAATGGGAAGACTACATTTCCTTTTGAAGCCAGATCTGGAGCTTTTAATAAAACGTCAAGATGTTTTTTATGAAGATTTCATATGACACATTTTATAGCATAGCTCTCTCATAAAAGCTGAAAAAGACAAAGACTGGACAATTTCATTTCACCCATGGCAGTAAAACTAATTTTTTTCATATAAACTTGTAGATCAAAACTTATTCTGTTTCTCTTTGTAGAGGGCATCTTTCTCTGCCTCAGCTCAAAGCTGCTTTCCAGCCACTGCAGTGGTTCATGGGCTTTACAGATCTCCAAAGATGTGTATAATATGATTCTACAGATACTGCTTCTTTTATTGGCTTTATTTGCTGTACTCTGTCTTATGGCTTTTCATCCCCTTCCCTCAGGCCACGTAGTAGGTGGAGAAGGACTACCCAAACACATTTAGACCTGGAACTGTTCAACTTGCTGCACAAGTTAGCTGCTTTAAAAGTACTTGGCTTCTTTACTCAAAGCAGTAAAAACCTCCTTCCTACCTTGGAAGCAATGTAGGAGTTAGTGAAACTATTCTGATTTATACCACCTGTCCCAATCAGACCTTTTAGCACTACTTTTTTATTTCCTTAGAAAGTACCTTTTGCTTTTGTTTGGAAAGACATTTTTAGATATTTTTATAAGGCAGATAAAAGTGCCATAAATATTAAATGCATAACAATCCCACTGTGAGACACTTGATGGCAAATTTCATTCCCTTCTCTTTATGTGGAAAAGGACATGAGAATGCAAATGAGACTGCAGGTGTTACAAAATTCCATCCAACTATAATGAAAAAAGAGCTGACTGATGAATAAGCCATTTGGGCTTTAATGTTTATTGTTGCTGCTCATTATATTTTGGTATTCCAAATTTTTATACTTATTTCTCTGTACATATAATAGAGGAAATCAACAAATATAGTCAAAGGCAAAAGGGAGTCAATAGGGACTATATTCAATAGTCAAAAGGGAGTAAATTCACATTTGAACAATGTATTTTGTCTCCTTCTAGCCTACAATATTTAATAGGCAATTTTACCTGCTTTTAAAATTTCTCTCAATATCAACTGGAAAATCCAGATATAAAAATGTATTGCCAAATGTTCTCTCTTTCTATCAAAAGTCAGTGAATTTAGATCAAGTTGATCACAGCATAGAAAGATGCAGTAATGAGTCAGGCAAGGAAGTCAGTAGTCAGAAACTGTCCTAACAAGTAGTAAATGTTCTGTATTTTGAGTGTTATGCCACATGTAGGAAGAAGAATGAAGAAAGAAAGTGAAGGTAATGACAACTGACAGGAAGGCACAGAATGGTTCCAGTCACTCATTGCTGCAGGTGGTGGCTAGGTCTATAAGAAAGTCTGTAAGAAAGTAAGTTGTCAGTGCCCAGTCCAGAGGCAGAACATATAAATCCACCTCCTGTTGCTTTTTGTCTGGGCGGCCTGTTGATATTTCAGGTTTTCTTCATTTGGTCTGTATGAAGATTGTTGACTCTATTGCACGAGAACAGAACTGTGCCCAGCAAACAAGGCGTAAGCAGAAGGGAATGAGCCTTAGCAGGCAGTAATATTTTTCCAACAGTGCTTGTTAAACCTACTCTTTTACTCTCTGAAGTCTTCAGGAAAATCTGCCATGAGCCCTATGGAGCCACTTAACTAGTTCTACTAGAATCACTCTCTCCCTATTGAGATATAAGGCTAAATTTATTGTACATCCTAATCTATTGATTTATTATGGTTATTTTTTGGTCAGCTATCTTGCACAAAGTTGCTAAAATAATTCGACAGGTTCTCAGTGCTTAATTTAACATATGTTACCCAGAGTATCTACCCACTTAAACACAATGTTGCTTGATTTTAAAACAGAGCAAAAGAAAATGCACCATGAGATGGAGAAAATTTCTGAGACAGGAGGTAAGGGATCCTCATGGGATTACTGCAAAGCTTTTTAGATTTAAAGGTGTGCTGGGTATCTATCAGCAGCTCTAGCCACAGGCTGTGGAGAAGCTGCATATCACTCTCCCACAAGAATCTCTGTGTCTAAACAGCTCACCTCAAGTTTAATGGCCAGTAAAACCTATTTAGGGTGTTATTTTTTCCTCTTATCTTTTCCTTTTATTTCTTTTCTATCTATTGTCTTCTGAGATTTTTGTAGTCCTACCATGTCTGAATGCAGCACATACTGTTTTTTCGTTTTTGTATTTTGCACAATCAGATTTGGACTCTGCTAAATATGTTTTGATTCCAAAGGTTCAGACCCAGCAGAGCAGTAACATTGGTTTGAAAGCCTTAAGCGGCCATTGTAAGTGTAGCTCTCCTGTGAACACAATTGCCTGTTGCTGCACTAAATGTACAAAAACCCTATTATTTCCCAGGCTGAGACACAGTAACAACATTGTGGTCTCAAAACTGTGTAATCCAAGAGTACTAACTTAGATTGTTTTTAGTTTATTGAACTTGTGAAAATGTGTGCAACCTGGAGGCTAAAATGTACAGTTTAAGGAAACAAAAACGGTGAAAATATGACACAAGGACGAACCAAACACTTAAAAAGCAGTCTTCTTCATTTGAGGAAAAACAATCTTCTGTGAGGGAAAACTATCTTCTATAAACAAAAGTCAATAAATTGGCTGACAGAACTGGTGGATGATGAATTACAGGTTACAGTCGATATGCCTTTTTCTGTTCTGGCATATTTCCCTTGCTAGATATATTCTCCAGGCAAAAATTTCTCATATTTTGCAGAAAAGAAACGAGTTCCTTAGAAACATCAACTAACATTTAGTGTAGTTGCATTCCTTTGTGGATCAGTGCACTTCAGATGTCTGTGCCCTGAAATGGGAGGTCTCCATCCGCTCTGCATCAAGTATTCCTATAGTTCAGCACATGCTGTCCAACTATTTACATTTAATTAACTAGTCATCTCAAAAAGAAAAAGCCCACACAGCTTTTATGTCATGAGAATGTTCAAACTACTACACATCAGTATACTTTCTTAGGTAAGTCACTAAAGAATAATGGTAATTTCTGCAACAGGCAGGCATGTTTATGGTGCAAATGAATTGTTCCCATAAATTTATTCTAGACCCCAAAGGATTTTACTGATAGACTTCCACTCAGCTAAACCTGAAACTACTTACCAGACCTTTGGGCATTCTTTAGACAACCTTGGTACTGGTCAGCTCTCTTTTTATGTTTCCTCATGGTTTGGTTAAAGTGGTTCAAGCCTCTAATCAGAAACATCTGGTTTTCTTTGTTACTAAGGCAGAAAAAATTAGGCAAAACTTAATCTGTCTGGCTATGACTCAGACTGTATATATTCATGTGTATTTGAGACAGAAATTAAAAAAGAAAAAGATTATTTTAAAAGAAAATGATGATCATTCCCATGGAATGAGAGAGCTGTTCTCTGGATAGCAGCTGTCCTGAAATAGCTTTCAATTTAATTGCTGTAATTAAAGATATCATGTCTACATAAATCTTTATTTTTACACGGAGAAGATTGTTTCACACATTAGATCTGTCACTGCAACATGACAGCCTTTCCTTATTTGAGCATTCCCCAGTAAATCTTTATTCACAACAACAACTGAAGCATGACTCCAGATATTATACTAGACAGCACAAAATGAAAACAGTTTCACACAAAAGCATCAAACTCATGTACTAAATATATATTAAAAACCCAGATATTAAATGGCAGGATTTGACACAGTCATAAAACGAAGAGATTCTGACAAAGAAAGAATAAAATATGTTGCAGGTTTTTTTTCTGATCTGGCTGATTTATAAAGGGACAGCATGGTTCAAAGATGGAAATAGCAGTAATATAACAGATGTCTTGATTTTTGATTGAACAGATTTTGTTCCAAAATGTGGATAATAATTTTATCTCCCTTACCTGCGACATTTTTATTACTGCAATTTAAACCGAAACAAGCTTAGCTTAGGTCACCAGGTAATGTTGCTCTTTATTTCCAGCTGCATGCTTGTCCCTTAATTTTGACAGCAAATGATGGATTTTTTTTTTCCATTAGATAGTGTATTCTAGCCTAATATTGAAGGTCCAAACATGTTCTGCATTTACAACAGGCTGTATTCAGATGGGTTCCTGTTCTGCTGCTCTGACTGAACCAGCTTTGAAGCTGCAGACCACATGGATTTATGGATTTGGCTACCAAGCTAAGTAGCCCAGATGCTTACCCCTAGATTTTTATTGTCACTAGTTCAAATTGCATTAACTTAAAATAGACTCCCACTCCTCTCTGGCCTTCTTTCTTAGTGGTCTATACATATCAAAGCTGACAGCACCATACTTCCTGCACCTTGAGATGAACTGTGCTGGAGTCAGGTTATGCAGGCCAGGAATGAGATGTCAAAGGAGGAAAACTAGCCAAAATCCATGGGCAGTGCCTTCCTGTGCTGCACTGTGATACTCCTTGCATGACTGAAGAGGTAACCCACCCTGACATTTGGCTGAACTTCTGTGCTAAGCCAGTGTTTCTATAAATTTTTCATACATTTTCTCAAAATCCTTTGTGTCATAAACACACATAAAAGTGGTCCATTTAAGCAGGGAGGCAAATCTCAGGCTATACAGGCAAGATGTATCTGCATGCACAGTGATAAAGCTCTTCTTCATCTTTTGTCACTCATTCTTAAGGTAGGTGGAATGTATAGTGGGTAAAATTGCAGAAACAATAAATTGGTTGCTTCTGCAATCAAAATATGAATGCATATGCTGGTAGATGATTTTGAAAGTCTGCATTTAGACCTGAAAGAAGATGATTATTTATTGTGGTATCACTTTTAATAATTCCAATGGAAAACAGATATTTTGTTATAAAAACTGAAATGTCATTGGAATATGTTGATTTTTCAGAAGTCAAATATTTCCTTTCCAGTCTTTCCTTCCCTCTTGAGATGCAAAGTTCATTCGTGGCTTTAGAGATGGACATATATCATTTCATTGTAAAGACCAAGAGAATTGTAGTTGCATGCTAGGTCTGATTAATGAGAGTGATAAAGGTAAATTGCTGACAATATAATCTGAAAAAGAACTCTGAAAATCTATTTAGACAAACAAGTAAGAGTTGGTTTCCTCAATGTATGACAATACATTGTGTGTGTTTGTATGTGTTTGTCAAACACGGACAAACAAGACCTCCCTCAATTGCACATTTCTCCTTTCCAGGCTTTTAGAAAAAAAGAATCTGTCCTAAAAATCTGGAGTCAAAACATCTCTTATTGTGAACATCTAGACTATTTAGGCCTGATATACTTTAGAAAGTATGGAAAATAGACCTCTGTCTTGAACGGCTGAAGTTTCTCCTAAGAAATTTTTTGCAGAGTTGCAGCACACCCTTCTTCATGAAGACAGGAGACAAGAAGAGGCACAGGCATGGTAAAATGAACAGAAGAATACTGACATAAAATTATTTTATTGCAATTTTTTTCTCTTCACCAAGTTAGGAAAAACGCAGACATACTAAGTACAAATGACTGTGTGTGATCATGAACAAGAAACTACCTCTTATTGTCCCTAAAGGTGCTTCAGAAGAGCAGCCTTATTCTCCAGCAATAACTTAGCATAGTGACTTTTTTCTTAGAAAGTATGTGCTTCAGAATAAAATATCTTTTTAAAGTTGTGTGCCTAGTTGCAGTGTTTCCTGTTTTTAATACAAAAGAATTTTAATGGGGCTCCACTTCTGTTGATTGTCTCTCATTTAGTTGAAACTCAACTGACTGTGAGTATTCTGTATAAACAGGTTGATTCATATGTGAAAAGTTAAGCCAATTTAATTACATCTGAAGTCAGCTTATGCAGTAAGTTAATTACGAATATTTATTACTAAAATATCATCAACGGTGTCTTTGATTGGCAGAAAAATTACCACTTTAAATGAGTTACAGCCTGGATAAGAAAAAAATAAATATAACTCTTGTCACATCTATAACATGGCTGTGGGTCAGCTGAACACTAATTAGGAAATGAAAACAAATAGTGGTTCCAGTCCAAATAATGAAGAAGAAAAAGAAAAATCCAGCAATAGACCTGTCAAGCAGAAGACAAAATATTACTTGATATGTCTGTAGTTTGAGATAAAATCAAATCAACCACAAAACAATAGGAAGTCTGAGATAGAGTTTATCCCCTCAGACTGAAGTATTGATTGCATTAGCTATACAAGGCAATCCTTTGAGGGTGGGGAGAGAATGATAACACTCTATAGTACATGAATGAGTGATTGAAACATAAATGAATGTAAGCAGCAAATGAATTCCTGAAAAGGGCAGACTAAATAACATATGGAAATTTACAAAATAATGCTCTACCACCAGCATTCCAGGGCACACTAAACAATGGAACAAACCCTTTTTAGAAATAAAAATACTCCCAAATCCCAAAAATACAACTAACTATCTGATTATTAACCCTAAATCCTTTGTTCTTCTATGTACTCATTGTGATGAAAGAAGCTTTAGCACTTTCTGTGATAGCACAGGGAATGGGAAAATGAAGCTTGCAGCAAATCTCAAGGACTTTCCCCAATTTAGCTAGTGTTTCATAAGCTTCCATCAGTTTCCAGTTAGAAAAAATGCTATAATTTTCTTTTATTCATCCTTTTGAAGAGCTTCAATTATGACTTGAGTGAGTTTGCTTATTGCAATTTTATTTCCTTGCTATCTGTCTACTACACAAAATAAGTTTGAAATAGCATGCACTTCTTCCTTGGGAAATGACACACATAAAAACAAGGAAAGTATCAGGAAAACAATGACATATCCCCCCCATTCTTCCTTATTTGTTTCAGACAAACTTTGCTAGTATTTGTCTGTCAATAGCTCACATAGAGTTTTTTTCTTGAGAGTTTGTAGTCTGTTGCTTCAGGAATCAGAAGAAGACAGAAATTTGCTTGTGTTAGCTGTTACAGAGCTACTGCTGCTGCTGAGTAGTGGAGCTACTGTCTTCACTTACATGGTCTGTACTCAGTTGTGATTTGGGCTCTTAGTGCTTTGTTGGAGAAGTTGCATGATTGTCTGTAGAGTTCATGAACGTACTTTCCCTGTAACAAACTGCTCATTGTCCTTCTAGCTAAAATGATCAAGGATTTTTCTGTTGTTGAGGTACATATGTCCCAGAAAATCTAATGAAAAGGACATACAGATATAGTGAATATTGACAGCAGGTGTGCTAACTAAATACAAAGTGTATTTGTTTAATGATTGTTGCACACTTGCCAACCATATGGTAATCAAAAACTCCCCTGGCACTACAAAGACAGGCTATCACAAACCTACATGAAATATCAGCTGGCTTAACCAGAAACTGTGTAACATCTGGATTAGTGTACAGGAAAACTTAGTCCCTTTGAGGATTTGCATTGATGAGGATAATATTGACATTGCCTTTGTTTCAGTATTATTTTTGAACTACCTAGAATGTGCAGTGTCAATGGCATCACAATCCACGTTTGAATTAGGAAGATTGCAAACTTTTCAAAAGCTCATCTCCACATTTTAGAGGTATTTATGGCTTCAGAAATGCTTCCATATTTATTTCCCTAGTAATCCACTTAATGTAATAGCATTCAAGAAAGCTAAGAAGCATGATCTTCTTTAATGACCAAATCTGGAAATGCTTAGTCAGTTCACACTGAAAACTCAAAATATCCATCTTACGAGCTAAGAGAGAAATAACCCTGGCCCCTCACAAATCATCAAAAGTGTGCAAGTGTCCTTTGGAGAACACTTCTGTTCCGTGTCTGGCAGATTTAACCCACTGCTGCCTGATTTCCAAATCTTCATTGTGATCCAAATCTTTTTCAGTATCTCTCTGCCTCCTGCTTGCACAGCAAAACAGTAGTTTTTCCAGTCATCTCTTCCTCTCCCTGCTGTCATTTGTGCTGTTTTCTCTGACCATCCCAGAATATTGCTCCATCCTTTTTGCCAGCTGGATTTAGGTGTACCACCTTGCTATTGGATTTCCCAGGACTGTAATTTGTCCAAGTAGTAATTGCTCCAGTCTGCGTTTTCTTTGGGTCGGGACTCTTCCCCTGGCCAACAGCCTGTGCTGAACACCCTCCTCTATCCATGTTCCTCACTGCTGTCCTGGCACTGCCTGAACTTCTCTCTGTATCTTCACCCCGCATCCCTCTCTTCTCCAACTTCTGGGGCTTTCAAGTTTCTCAGTTTTTTCTCTTTTTTTCTGCTGCTGAGGAGAATCTGCTTTGCCATTTCTATTCACTTTTTGGGGGAACTACAGGGGAGTTGAAGCAAATTAGTCTCTTAATTGTGCTCTCTCAATGGAAATACTAGTTTATCATTTTGCATTAGTTCCACTTATCTTTGATAGAGGCTAAAAAAACACCCAACAAAAAAGTATCCTGCTTTTCCATTTGCTGATGACAGCAACATCCTGAAATTTTCTCCTAGGAACTAATGGGCCTTCCACTCAGGGACACCAGCATACCAACCACAGCTCATTTCTGTAGAGACAACAGCTCCTGAAGCCCTAGGGCTGACATCAAGAACAACAACACTTGTGTTTTGAAGAGTCCTAAGGGAGGAATAATGTGGCAGAATGCGTGGAATAATTGCCTCTAAAAAGTTCTCCCTAAATGGGCAGCCAAATGGCTTTCTTGCAAAGCATGCACAGGGTTTTAAATGTCAGAAAACTGAGCTACTTTTTCACCTCTTACTTATGTCCACTACCTTTTAATTTTAGCGGAAATATGAAGGAGATCTCTATTGTAGGCATCACACTCAGTCTTGGCCTAGCATCATTGCAATGATATACTCTTTTATATATATGTAGATTCACTCATACACTCCTTAGTGAATGTAAATGTAAAGAAAACGGAACGAAATAAATTATGAATGTATTGAACTAATTAGATTTTGGGATGTATCCAGTAATGTATACTGGTTTTCCTCTGAATTACAGGAAGTGCTCAGAGGAAAGAAGTATTGATGTTCAACCTATGGCTGGAGTCCTGTCCTGCTCCTGGGGAATGTTAGGTGAAGAGAAAGGTATGGAGATTCTGCGGTGAATTTTCCAGCTCAAGGAGGAAATGTGGCAGGGAACTGAAAAGTGCAAAAATTACATCAAAACCTTCTGCCTGACATCGGCCTCTGCTGCAGGCTACACATACTCTCCATTATTTCAAAAGGCCTGTTATTTTATTCCTCTTGTTCTCCAGCATGGTGTTTTTATGTATATGTAACCAGCATTGTGCTGCGTGATCTCAGCAGGAGGCAAAACCAAATAAAATAGATTGGTGGTGAGAACCCTTTTCCTCTCTACCCAAACCCACTTATTTCAGTGCTCAGAGCAGTAACACATAGGCACCACTCACTGAGCTGGTTTGTTCAAGAAGATGCCAGAGGAACAAAACGTGAAAACTGATACTTTTCTATCTGTAGGAAGATTAAATAGTATTGTACTGTGGAATGCGTTAAAATGTGCATGAAGTAGTTTGAAAGAGATACCTGTTTCTGTAAGACATTCTGAAGGCGTCAGTTCAACAACCTGATTTCAGGAATGGAATCCCCGGAAGGGCAATGCATAGTTGGGGTCATTTTCAAATCTTACTTGAAAGCAATCTTCAGAAAATTTCAGTGAGCTGTATTTTGATATTCCTACATGAAAGAAATAATGAACTAGTTCATGCAAATTTCTACTTAATTCTACAGATATGCCAGTGGGGTATGTTGCTGCTAACTTCAGGTTATGGTTTAGAACTTGGCCTGTTGAAGACAGCCTGGCTCTTAACATAATGCTGCTGGGGTGGAAGGGAAGCTGTAGGTTGTAGAAAGCATGGTGGAAAGATCACTTTTGAAGTTTTATTTATGTCATTTAACAGTTCTAAAGAACAGTGTTTTGCTAAAATTAAGTATTTTCTCAGGATTCCACATAACTGAGGAAATTTAGAAGACGATATTTTTCATAGTGTGACTTCTTCTTCAACAAACAAACAACTTTGTATTTAATATTTTTTTCACTGTGCATTTGGACTGCTAACTCACTGGTTTAGAAAAGACATGTTTGCAGGAACGAGGTTATTGCTTGGGCTACTCCTGATTCAGATTTCATATCTGATAGCATGTATCAAAGAAACTGCACAGAGTACAGGGAAATCACTTCAGAAAAAAGGATTTTCAGGCTTAAAGCTTTCAGAGAGCAGCTGTGAGCTGGTGCTATTTGACGATATTTAAGAAAAGAACTTAGAAAAATCTCATCTGAAAGAAAAGTGTGTGTGGGAGGGTGAGGTGGGTCTTCAATTACCTTGTAGGAAACAGTTGAATTTGCTTTACAGAAGAGTTCAGATATTTTATTTTGATTTTTTAATGTCAGAATTTGCCATGCAAGTTCCTACTCCTGGTCTTCCAGTAGTGAGGCTATATTGCAATATGCCACAGAGCGCTGTTGTGGCAAAATTCTTGGTCGTGTGAACTCTCTCTCTCTCCTAAGATAATACCAGAATTAGAAAAATGTGCTTGGATTTGATTAATTTAAAAGTTTGAACAAGCATATTACTTAAGTCTTGGCATTATTTAACAAGAGGAAGGTCACATTTTAACAGCACATTCTTGCAGCAGAACTTTGCAGCATATTGTAATAAATCACTATCAAAGGGCAGGGTTGGTCTTCCAGCAAAATTTTGCATTTTTGGAGACGTGAAAAGGGCTAATAGACATTATAAGAGGCATTTTCAATTTTTGTTTATTAACCTGATCATTTTTTAATGGACAAATCAAAGTATTCTAGTTACTGCAATTTTTAATACCTTTTGATTTATTTCTTTATTAAATAGGTACCAACAGACTGCTGTAGTTTCTAAGATAAATACTCCCAAACCTATTTCCCACTTAAAAGTAATTTGTGGGAGGAGTTTTTTTACACCTTGAATTTCATCTTCCACCAAATCACACTCTGTTCACAGAAAACCTTTTCAATGAAGAAATACATTTGAGCTGCCACTTACACGTTTCCTCTCTTTTTGCTGTGTAAAAACATAGCATCTGGAAAAATTGCTTGATCTTGTTAGAAATATCTTTCACAGAAGAACTGCAGGATGGTTGAAGATGAAAGGAGCTGCTGGAGATGATCTTTTCCAACCCCCCAGCCCAAGTAGGGCCACCAGGTGCCAGTTGCTCAGGACCATGTCAAATTTTTTTTTTCTTCAAGGATAGTGACTCTGCAACATCCCTGCACAACCTGTGCCAGGGCTTGGTCATCCTCACAGCAGAAAATTTTTTTCTGGTGTTCAGAAGGAACTGCCTACATTTCAGTTTGTGCTGGTTGTCTCTGGTCCAGACACTGGGCACAACTGGAAATGGCTCCATTGTCTCCTCACTCTCCCATTGGTTATTTACCTCATTGACAAGATCTCCTCAAGCCATCTCCTCTCTAGGCTGAGGAGTCCCAGCTCTGTCAGATTTTTTTGATGAAAGATGCTCCAATCCCTCAGTCATCCCTGTGGGCCTTTGATGAGCTCTCTTCAGTATGTTCATGCATCTCTCTTACTGAAGAGTCCAGAAATGGAGAGAGTTTTCCAGCTGTGGCCTCATCAGTGTTGAACAGAGGAGAAGGATCACCTCCCTTGACCATTCTGAAGGCCAGCTAGCTTCTTTCTGGCTGATGCTTGCTACATTTTTGAACTGCTTTTTTTTCCTTGGATTTTAAAATATTTTTATTCTGTCAATATTTTTAATTGCATTAACATTTTATAAACCAGCTTTTCCTCAGTGGGAGTCATTCTTCTGAAAGCATGGCTTTGATTTAAAGAAGTTAAGTGAAGAAACATCAAACAGAAGTTAGATGAAGCAAGATCCTTAATGGACATTTTGAGGGTGCAATTTGACTTCCAAACGTTTAGGGAAGGCAGAATTGGCAAATACTTGTGGTGTGAAAATGTTTCTGTTCTATTTCCTTCTTCTACTCTCAAAGTCTGGTTGTTTTTGTTGTTGTTGGTTTTTTTTTTTCCTGTTTTTTTTTTTTTTTATGCACAACACTGTGTCTGTTGCTTCCTTCATATTTGGAAATGATCCTCTTTCACCTATTCCTTTTTTCATAATAGCAGAATTTAAGAAGAAGATGGTACAGTTAATTCTTCTCAAGTCTGTGTATTCCTGCTGAAAAACATTAAATAGCTATATTAGTGAATGTCTACAGTTCCTTTTCAACTTGTGTTATCAGAGCAGGTGTGCATGGCTTTTCTGAGTATCAAGAAAGACCATAATTTTCTCTTACCTGATATGCATATGAGTAGAAATTGCTAGTATTTTTAATGTCAGAATTACACTTAATTTTAGAGTCTATCATGATAGACAAGAGAACTTTGTATGTTTTTAAAGTGGAAGCTATTATTCTCATATTTCCCTGGAGTAAATCTTCCATACCAATACATTTTCTTATACATCAAAACATAGTGTGATGACTTGGCACAGAGGAATTTACTGTAAGAGAAATAGTAAAGCACATTGTTCTGAACCAAAAATATGTACCTATAGAACAGTTTTTAATGCATTTGGTGCATCATGGCTGAATAAAAAAAAAGAAAAAGTAAATTGATATTAATTTTGATTACTTTTACTAATTATTTTTCCCCAGAAATTTTGAATAAAACCAATATACAATCATAAGTTTGACTTTAAATATGAAATTAAATATGAACTGAACGACTTGCAATTGCAATATGTATTAACTTTTCATTTTCTTTAACTCTGAAAAGCTTTTTGTACAATCATTTTAGCTGTAGTGAGCTTTTATTAAATAGTAGTAGTAGCTACTACAACATTTATAATGTTTTCATTTTCAAAGGGTCAAAAATTTGATTCTTTTTAGTTCGATGTTGCTTTTGCACAAGCACCAGTGTGAAGAATAAAGCAAATAAAATGAGGATGACAATAAATAGACATTATTTTAACATCAAAAAAAAGGACACAGCTATGTTATATTTAGAATCACAGATTGTCCTGTCTTTTCAGAGTGATGCCTTAAGTTTAGGAGGCCTTATGTATGATAAGTGCTGAGACAAAACATCTGATCGCAGGCTGACAGCACAAATTCCATGCTGATCCTCTGCTCTTTGCTGATCCTCTGCTGTGCCTGTGACCTTTTTCCACCCATCCTCAAAATCTCCCCAAAGAGTTCTGGCATTTTCTCTTCCTTGCCTGGTTGAACAGCACAGTGGGTTTGTGAGGAATGTATGTCTGACGTATACACACGACAGCACAAAAAGCGAGGAGAGGAAAGCTGAGTAAGTAGGCTACGTGAGCAAAGGGCTAAAATCATAGCTAGGGAGGCAATGAACTGGGGGCAAGGGATAGACAGAAACCACTGTTGTGGTTATGATCACTCAACAGTCCTACAGTAAGATGAAAACATTGCCTATCCTTATGACAGAAGGATAAAGGATAATGGAATCTGGCTGACGCAATACCCTTGTTTCTATTCCTGGGATTTTTATCTACGCAATTGCAATTGGACATGCAGTGCTTCAGAAAAAGAAATCTTATCCAAAATGCATGTGAACCCGGGAAAAATTCACTAAACCCATCTCTTAGCTTTCATTTGCAACACTTTAGGTGCAAAGATTCTATAAAAGGAGTTTGAAAAGTATTTTCCAGGACTTTATTCAGGGTAAAGAACATGGACATTGAACTCTAGAATTTTTGTTGTCTTACAGAGATTTTCCTTCCCTTCCAAGACAGATTTAATCAGATAACTTTTACGACCTGCTAATAAATATCTTTTCTTTATGCAGGCAACAAACAGAAGAAAAGAAGTGGCTTTTTTTTTTTTTTTTAAGTAAAAGACCCCAGGGGTAGAGGTGTCTGAATGTCTTTGCAGGACATCCACATTTGGGGGCAACATAGCTACAGTGAGTGTGGGAACGCTGGCTCAGCTGAGCACTGCCTAAGAATCCATGTACTGTGTTTCCATGTGGAGGGGTGTTTCCCAAACGACAGCAGTGAACATTACAGGAGCTCTCTTTGCTCAAGTGTGTGCTGTGCTATGCAGTCTTTCACAGCCTGATTACATGCAGCTTCCCTGCAGGGCCTTACCATGTGGTAAGGTGAGTGAGCACAGTGAAAGAGCTGCTGCTGGTACTAGCTTGCCTGAGCCTCTCTCAGCTTTGATAGGTGTGTAATGAATAAGCAGAACTGAAGGCATAGGAAGGACACTCATTCTGCATCTTTTCCCCCCAGAACACTTTCTTATTTACTTTAACGAGCAGATGTGATCACGGCAGACCTTGTTCTTCCAGCATTAAAATTGAATTAAAAGGCTCTTAATTTAGAGGGATGTTCTAAAGGCAGCAATAAAAACTTATTTCAAGCTTTTTTAAGCTTTGTTTTAGTTTCCCATAGTGGGAGGCCAGTAAAGAGACCTGAGTTTCCAGTCCCATCCTATTTGTGGAACCTTGTGCACAGTGTGCTACAGAACAGCACAGGGTTATTAATGTGACTCAAACATCATTATGCTTTTCTCAACTCTTGAAACATGTCTTGAGAAGAGATAAAGGAATATATGACCATATCTGAAAAGGGACTTCAACTCATTCTCTGTGACAGATCATTTATAAAGTTCACCTAGGGAGAAGCAAGGTCTGTTGGGACTTTCATTTGTTGTGGTGTATCACTGTCTGGGAAATACAGGCTCAATTGTCATAGTAAAAGAAAGCCATATCTGCATTGCAAACAGGATCATCAGGGAAATGTTCATCAGGAAAGGAAATAAAATTTCATAATGCACATAAAGTTTGCCTGCTACAGCTCTGGAGTATTTAAAATGTCATCTGCAGTTCTGTGTGGGATTTACTGAGCTCAAAGAGGAACTGTGTAATGACCCTGAAATTTTTGTAAGCAAACAGGCCAGATAGATGGTGAAGACTCCCAGGCTTGTACCTCTTGTTTAAGGATCAGCAGACATGTCCCTTTTCCTGAACTGGAAGCAAAATGAGTGATCCTGACACAGGCCACAGCCCCACTGCTGTTGTTTTGCTCAAGCACTGCTTTCCGGCTCCAGCTGTCGTGTGGATTTTGTCAGGGTGGGTCCCAGCAGGCCAGAAGATGAAGTCCTGTGCACACATCAGCTACAGAAATGATAGCCATGGTAGCCATGGACTCACCATCCTTGTCTGCTCCAGAGCCTGGCCTTACGTAAGCAAGGCTGTCTGTGCCTCTACCTTTTAAAACACTACAGAGGGAAGCATTCCAAACTGTCTTTTGGTAGGATGTGATACAATGAAAAACTTCATTGGAAGAAATTACTTTTAATGGAAAAGTTGTCCCTATCTGAAGCCCTTTTGGTTCAAGAGGGTAGTTGAGGGTTGTCAGTAGTGTCCAAATTGTGAGTTAAAAAGCACAAAACCCCATGAACTAGTTTACACATAAAGTTAGAACCCAACAAAAGAGGGAATGACTTCAGCTGATAATAAATAAACTCTCCCTGGGAAAACGTAACATTTTGTTACTTAAAAGTGAGCGGAACATCTGGAGGTGATCTACCATGCTTCCATATGTCTCAGATCAATAATGGAAAACCCCAATGTTATTGGAAGACTGTGTGCAATAGGAACAGAATAAAGCTGGAAGTTTCAGAAGCTGTTTCCCTATACATTGAAGCAGGTTTTATATCTCTTACAGAGCTTGAGAAGGGATGATTGACATTTGGAAAGGGATGGGCTGAGTCAGTGCCGAGCTGAAGAAGAGAGATTTGGATGTTGGAATGAATGAACCCAGCCCAAAACAGACAGAGTGTGAGCAGCTGGCACAAGCACTGAAGACACGGGATGTAAGTGACAGTGGGATTGGTACCACTGAAATGTGGGGCTGAAGCTAAGGGGCTCCCCAGTTTCAGGTACCACCCCATCCTTCAAACAGTCTCTGGCTTGGCCAGCTGGACACACAGGACAGGCACTTGTCCAGGACTTTGCATGTTGTGTCTGCTGTGGCCCTGAAACACTGTCAGCCCTGCCTGTTTGTGTTCATCACCATGGGGCCACCCCGCCCTGCCCACAGCTCAGGAACCCATGTCAATGCCCTGGGGCTGTCAGCCCCTGTCCCAGTGATGGCTTAGCAGGGCTGGTCTCCAAGTCCTCACATTCCTGATCTGCTTGGCCTTGTGCCTCCTGAGCCAGCACCACCTGCAGGCCTGCATTCCAACCTGTCACTGGTCCCAGGGATACCCAGGAATGGGGCTGCCCCAGTGCCCTCTGTCTGCCCTGCTTCTGGCAGAGGTGGTGGGATGGGCCTTGGCTGCCAGGACTTTGGCTGCCAAGTCCTTGGATGGATCCAAGGAAATCCCCATGGTCCTGGGGAGCCCTTGACTCATGCAATGTCCTGACAGTGTCTTTGAGAGCATTTCCCCAAATTACTATTTCCTCTCTCTCTATTTTGATCATGTACTCTCAATAAATCTTATTTAAATGTCTTTAAATGTCTTATTTAAATGTGGTCTCTATTTACTGACTTTGGGGAACAGTATGAAGCCACGTATAAAGCCAAACAAGGTGTTTGACTTTGCAGGATGTTTTTGATCATGAGGCTCTGTTTCCATCAGTATGACTTTATGGATCCAATTCTCTTTCTTTTCATGGATTAAACAGCTTGATCAGAGTTTGACAAGCGAATTCACAAATCACAATCACAAAATAGCTCATCCTACCATCCTGTTCTCTTTGCTCCTTGACCAGTTGGAATTAGGTGAACCTAACCTGCTTCACCTGAGTGCAACAACATGTCCATGCATGAGCTGTCTGCAAGTTTGGGAAGCAGATACTTTCTCTCCTTCACATGAGGAGGGCTCATCTATGCTTTGTCCTCTCCTCTGTGTTGCAGACATGTCTGGGTGATCTAGGCGTAGACTTTTGCATGCTGAAGCAGCAGAGAGCAAGGTCCCTCTGGTACCCCATCCAAATGTGTTAGAAAGAATGGCTCCTGCTTCAGGGACAATGGTTATGTTGCATGCAATTGGCAGGGGGCTGTCCCTCTTGCCACTGTTCAACAAGAAAGAAGCACACGCTTATGGCCAAGCTTGTCCAGCTCTGTGGCCAAGGAATGACACTTTTTGGCTGCTCAAGTCTGTGTTAATATGGTTTTTATAATGAAGTATGGGCTGAATGAGGCCCTATCTACCAGAATTTTTTTGTGTAGACAGACTTTCATGAGGATTTCTTAGAGCATTCCCTGTTCTATCATCCGGTTGTCTGCAGCACTGCAGTTTCCTCACCCTGTTATAAAAGCACAGGGATTGATGTGTGATGCCCCATATCTGGTTACTTAGACATAAAAGGCTATTCCTGGGTCTTCTCCTGATGGAGGAGAATGTTCTTATAGCTTCTTCTTTCTAATTTTCCTGGCCACAAGACAAAGAGATATTATTCAGGGCTGAGTATGATTCCTTCAGTAAGAACTCCAAAGCTGTTTCCCTGTAGAAAGCACATAGCAGGCTTTTCCCCAGAAATGAACAAAGCCTTTTCCACTCTAGAGATAACAGCAGCAACTCAGTAGGACTGATCTTCACATCTCTTCTGAAGGTTGATGGTAATGAATTCCTCTCTGCAGTTTAATACTCAACAAAATAAATAGCTCTTTTGAAAATGATCTTGCTTCCTGTTAAAACAACTTTCATATAAAATATATGCATAAATTCCAGGATATGGTGCTTGATATCAATTATCTCCAAAACTACCTAGCAACTCAGCTATGTGATAGACCTGTGTTAAATTAAAGCACCTTCATCAAACTCTTTAGAAAAAGATAATGTAGGTTTTATCTAGAACCCTCCCTCCCCCTTCTGCTTACTCTAATAGATTAATCAAGCTGAGATAGATTTCTCTGGTTCTTGAAGCCAAATATTTTTTCTTTCCTTTGTTAGACACTCGTTTATAGTGCTGCTATTATTCTATTTCCCCATCTACAAACAGGGTGCCAAAGATGGCTGTACTGGGGTGACTTTATGATGCTCGTATCCCCCTTTGTCTGTTTAGCCCAGAAGTTTTGCACCTTTAGGGCTGGTTCTGAGAGCGAAGTGGGGAGAGAAGAAGCACGGAGTTTGTTTTCAGAAACTGCACTCCTCCACATTCCTGCTCCTGGACTGTGTTGTCTGCAGATGGATGGACAGACACTGGGACAGAGCTCTCCTTTGCTTTTAGTTAGTTTTTAGTTAGCTGAGGCAGAGAAGTTCCCTGGACTGTGGTTTTTCTTTTTCTTTGGACCTGTTTAAACCTGCTCTGGACTGAACACCCAGAAGAGTGCCAGGAGCTCACACCTGTGCCCCACTGGGCTGGGGCATTTCCAGCGCAGGAGGAACTGATAAGAGACTGAGTGAGCCAAGCTACAGCCCACCAAGGGGAGTTCCTGAGTTTTTATCTCTTTTGGAGTGGCAAGAGGTAATATTGTTCATTTTTTGTGCTGGTGAATGTTTTGCCTGTTAAATAAACAGGTTTTTTCCACTTTTCTCCTAGGAAATATTTTCTCCAACTGGTTGGGGGAGGGGTCACTTGAATATGCTTTCTAGAGGAACCCCTTCAGATGTTCTCTCCCAAATTTGCCCTAAACCAGGACAATGGCTTACAGAATTTATCATTACCTTCCACATAGCAGTTGGACCCTTGTGACTCAATTTCAGATGTAGATATGTCTCTGAAGTTTCCTTGTCTAAAGGAGATTCAAAGAGAAGTCCTCTGACCAGTGTTGCCAGGTGCAGTCTACGTCTAGGACATGAGCATGTGTTCTCTCCACACTGCAGAACTGTGCACAGAGAGGTTTCTTACAATCACAGTTTTAATTGTTTTCAATACAAAGTAGCTTTCTCAGCTTTTTCTGCAGATTTAAAATTTCCAGACTTTCCAGTCTTGAGTGGAATTGTGGCTCAGCTGAAGTAAATGGAGAAATATCTGTTTAACTTGATATTGTTGTGTTGGAAGATAACATACAGAGATGGTTGGACTTTTAGGCCTTGGAATAGTGAAAGCTGGTTTTAATACACTTAAAATATGTGCAAGTACTAGCACAAGAAGTTTTAATTAACAACTAACAAATATTGTTTTCAAAAAACAACAGCTCAATAATTATAGTGGTGGTAGTTGAAATTTTGCCCACTCTGTTTTCTGTCTAAATCCTTTCTTTTTTTTCTCACTTTCTTTTAAGTTTGTATAGTCCAAGAAAATATTTATTATTAAATGACCAAATGAGAGAAAATAACTGCCTCATTTTCCTATAGATAATTGTATTTGGTAAGTTTCTAAATACAAACATTATTGTGCTGAAATTTTCTTTTATCTTTTGAGTGGGAACATGTCAAAAAGAAGACTCAAATTTAGTCTAAAACCTGATAAGGTAAATATTATTGTTATTTAATGCCTTTATATATTTATCATGTATTGACTGCTTATTACAAGTCAATTAAATCTGGATCAGATAATTAATTATCGTTTACATCTTGTTCTCCTCCCAGGAAGTCATGCCTAAAGAGAATTTCAGAAAATTTGTATCCATTTCCAAACTAAAATGCAGTACCAAAATGTGTATGGCATTTTCTTATCTTTGATTGTGAAGACAATGTTAGGAATTTTTTTAACTTTTGAAACTTGGCTCTCAGGATGTTTTTGTTTCCCAGCAAATGAAATATTTAATTAGAAATACAAAGTGTTGCTTCTTATTCTGTAATTGAATTAATAATGTATTGTGGAAACTGCTAGCACAATTATTATTGAAAAACAAATTATGTTTCTTTTAAATACAAAAAAACAATTACAGTAGTAAACAAGAATATTCTGGAAGAATGTCTTTTGCTCATACAAAACAGAACTTTTATTAAATGAGGCTGCTGAAACTCAAAATTAATAAATATGAAGTCATGCATATGGGAAAAACAAACCTAAGTTTGAATATGAAAAGATGAGCTCTGAGCTCCCATCATCACCCAGGAGTGAAATCTTGAGATTATGACTCATATTTCCGTGCAAACATGAACTCAGTGCTTGGTATCAGTCTAAAAGCAATTCAGATTTTCACAAATATGAGGAAAGGAGCAGTGACTAAAATTGAGAACATTATTATAGTGATTCAGTATAAATCTTTGTATCATTTGTGGCAAAGGTCTATGAAGCATGGAAGTGTGTAGAGTGAGCAGAGAAAAACATGGTCTTCATTATCTCTTCCAGACTGGGAGCAAGAGGCTGTGATCTAGTCCTTGGGGCCATACTGAAGACAAGTATCTCAAGTTTGCTTCTTCCACGGAAGGCAGGTGAACTGTGTTACCAGTGAGGATACCAGAGGCACTCATGTGCCCCAGAGGAGATTTGAGAAGCTCATGAAATGGAAATCTATGGAGAATTGCTGCAAATGTAAAAACCCCAGCTAGCTCAGCACCCTTCTGAGCTAAAATTGGATGGATGGGAAAAATTTGAATTATTTAGTTTGCTCTTAGGTCCCTCCACAAGTACTCTTACATGGCACTTGTGGGAAATAGCACAGTGGGCTAAATGAACCTATGGTCTTACCAGGCACAGCCACTTTTATAGTCTTAAGGACCTTGCAACTTGAATTGTGGCTGCGTTCAGAGTTTTTGGTTTGGCATATTAAAAAAGCTTCAGCCTCCTCAAGATTCCCCCCTCATCTCTAAATCCCAATGCCTTGAATGTTAAACAGTATGCTCAAAACCAAAGGGAAGAAATTTACAAAAGATTAAAAAATGATCCTCTGTAGTATTCTGACGTTCCTGGCCATCATTCAATGTTTGACCCCACCCATTTTACACCAGCATTAGATCAGAACTTTACTGTTCAGTGTACAAACCCAAGAATATTGAAAACAAAAATGTCCTGCTCTATGTCTCTCTTTGCCTTTAAGAGATCTTTTCCCAATGTGTAGACTCAAAGCAAAGCAAAGGACATAAAACCCAGAGAAGGAAATGCAGTCATTAACTGTTGTCTGGTAGTACACAGGCTTGCTTTCATATGACATTGTGGTTTTGCTTGTGTTTTTAGTGCCCTAATAATGTGCTAATCTCCCAGCACATCCCACTTGCTCTGGCTGAGATGTTTGATATTTTTCTGAGGTCATATAAAGCTCCTTGAAGAACTGAGCATAAAGTTCCTGGCTTGGGGCATCCTGTTCAGAGCAGACACAGGCACTGTCTGCAGAATCTTAACTTCCAAGATGGCCTATAATACACCTTGACTTTGGCAAAGTAAGTAACAATCAGGCTTCTTTTTATGGAAGCATTTTACTGTGTAGGAAAATCCCCACAAAGCAGATGACTAATCCCTTCTTGGTACAGAGAGGCAAACTAAAAAGAACACATTTTTTCCCTCTTCTTTTTTTTTTTTTTTTCCCTTTAACTTTGGGTACAGTCTCTTTACAAACCAGGATCTGCTTCTTTGGTGTCTTGGTCTGATTTGCAGAGATGCTTTTTGTGAGTGAGGAGCTTACTGGGGTTCCCTCATGGTTCTGACTGTGGTGGGGTGATTCACCTGCCCTCTATGTTTGGCAGTCTCTTTGGAGAGACAGGAGTCTTAAAATCAGCAGAAACACTGGAAATTGAATTCAACATGAATTATAAGCAATATAGGTGAGGAAATTCCTTTTACAAGGAATACTTTCTGAATTATGCCAGACGGTAAATTGATAGCAGTGTAGTTTTGTTTTAAGATACTATACAGATGATTTAGATGTATATTCTGCGTTTAAATTTTCAGACATTTTAGAATACAAACCTTCCAATTTCTTTAGTTTGAAAAATCATTCAATAGATTTTGGCTTTTCCTTTAAGCATTAATGTGTTGCCAAGGATCCTTGGCCTCTCCAGCAGAGTCCAGTCCAGTTTCAGAGTTATCACTCTGAGCCTTATTCAGGCAGCAAAACAATCCAACAGTGGCATGTTCCTTGCCAAACAATAAAAGTCCAGAATCCAGGACTTGACACTAATTAGCTTAGAAATCCTTTATTACCAGAAATTGTTCAATTTTGTTGGATTATGTATGTGCTTTGTGACTATTTGACACACCTATATGTCTGTAGGGTCCTGTATCAATGTAATTGAAATAGTTACCACCTGTTTGGCAAGTTAATCTATGACACACCTGGTGTTATTGTACCAAGGGCATTATTCTGTTTATTATTCTATTTTGCATACATAGTTAGAGTAGTTCTCCTGCAAATAATCATACTCATCTTTCTGTGGGACGTTAAGTTCATGTTCAGACACCTTGCAGGAAATGTGTTCTCCACAAATGTCAGTTCTGTAATTCTATGTGGACTCAGTTGACACAGGCCCCCTGAGAAATGCATCTGCACTGGCTCTGTTTCTGGGAAGGTGGCAAAAACAGGCCCAACTCTTACACCCCAGGGCTTGGTGCTGATGCTGGCAAAGTTCCCAGAAGTGCCAATACACCTGGTTCTGGGCTTATGATACGATTTTTCCTACTCTTTGTTGGTGGCACTATGCAATTGTTATCTAGGAGTACATATGACCTGGGGGGAAGCTGGAGGAAAGACAAGTAAGGAATTTGTATTTTGAAGGAAGGTTTAGTTCAAAGTGAAGGAGTACTGACTTTAACCCACTGAGTGGTAGCTATGTTTGGTATATTTCATATAGCCTTTAAGGGAGGGTAGAATTGCTTTTCCTCTTCCATTATGGGGAAAAAAAAAGCTATTAGCAGAGTGTTCTGGTGGCTAGATTAAAGAGAAAGATTAATGTTGATTTCTAGTGTTCATCACCCCTGAGAAACACCATGAACTTATATGACAACTACATAGGGATTACTGAAAATTCTTCATTTAGGGCCAGGCCCTATTAAATTGGGTGAGTCACATACAGAGGGAAATTATTATTTTTCACCCCGTGACATGAATGCTTATTTACCCCAAGCAATGAACATGGCAGGAAGTAAGCACCATTCATTTCACATCTCTGTGTGTACCTCTTCATAATCTCCCAGAGTTGAAAGAACATATGACATTAAAAAATGAAAAAAAAAGAAAAACTTCTCAGGGAAGAGTATGACCATTTCTGAGAAGTGATTTTTTCAAAGTGCAGTGGTTTGAGCTGAACATGAAAAGGCTAAGTTGCTACTGTTTGAGAAATTTTCTTGGTTTTGGCTCAAGCAGCCTGAGATCTGAATTTATGACCCAGATTGTCTATGGCTCTGTGTTGCTGTGTTAACAAGATATGACCTCTTTGCCTTTTCTTTTTTGACATGGGCAGTGATTATAATGTCTCTTTCTTTTGTTTGACTTACAAGCTCTTTTGGGTATGACAGAGATGGTGTCTGGCTGTGTACCCGTAATTTGGTGCCTCTGGGTGTTATAATTAGAATAATGTTCCTGACGCCAGAAAGAAAACCATTCAGTAGGGATGAGAATAATTATTTTAGCAATATATTACTGTACAAAAGAATGTTTCCTAAATCCTAGGAAAACTACTTGGTACACCTTAAGAGGCCTGTTCTAATGAAGAATCATTTGGCAGCCTGAGTTCCTTCAATGGACCTTACCAAGTACAGTAAGCCTCACCATCTGCTGCACCTTCTAATTACCAGCAAGAAAGGAGACTTCTCCCTGCTGCACCACACAAAGAGACATGAGTTAAATGTGTATCTTACTTATTCAATGTAGCATACATCTGTTGTGCTCTCTCGTGTTTTAGAGACAAATCTGTGAGGAGGAGCAAATATCCTTGCCTGGGAGATGTACATCCTTTTTGCTGTACTGGCACAAATGTACTCTTACATTGGGTAAACTACAATTTCCTTTCCTCCTTTTTTTCTCAACTTAAGTAATTTTGCTGGTGATCTCCCCTTATGAAGTGAAGTGACTGGAGTTGAATTGCTATTTCATAGACATCAGAAGGTTACTTCAGAGAAAAACAAGTCAGCCCTGGAAAGTCTTGGGCCTTCTTGTAAGAAATGGTACCCAGAGAGACAGAAAACAAGTGAGAGGCAAAATAAATGACAGCCCTTTGTGAGACTTTTCCTTTTCTCTGACCTCAGTGTGTCTATGGAAGGGAGGAAAACCTCTTGTAGATCCATAACCCAGGACATGGTGGCAAGAGATTTGGCCTGGTTTTACCTCTCCTTTGTATGTGTGCAGAGGGGGCACTGAATAAATAAGAATAAAAGAGCCACAGCACAGGAAAGGTAGTGCAATGCCATGCCATCATCCTCCACCTGATCTGTCTCTTAGAAACAGCTGAGAGCAGTTGTGGAAAGGATGCATTTTGTTTCCTTTTGCAAAGAAAGAAAAAGATATAAGCCCAGATATGTGGATACATATGACAAAAAAGAAAGTGTTGAAGATCCTTGTAGAGGCAGGGAGGTCAGCCAGTGAAAGCAGCTTGAAGATCAGGATGACCATTCTTCCTGCAGCTGCACTGTTCAACAACCTTTGCATTGTATTTTGATACCATCAAGTGTGGCCAGTGGAAATGTGTGGCCATGCTCTCCCCACTCTATGAGGAGGGAAGTGCTCCAATATTTTTTAGGCCTTTTCCCCAAGAAGATAAAGATAAAATTGCCAGTATGTGGATTTATCAGCAGTTCTTTAGCTAGGGCTAACAGAGAAGAAACTGCTCCATGGGATGTGTGCATATTTCTCATGCTTTGTTGCCATAGAAGGCTCCCTATTTTCCCAGTGTCCCAGAAATTCAGATTAATTTCTGACCTTCTTTTAATTATCACCAGGTTTCACCATAAAAAGTTCACACAATGCTTTCAGAATTTCTTTTTGCTTGATGTCAGGAAGCAGGATGCTCCATGAGGAAAGGCAACCTGGGAGCCAAGGATCACAGTAAGGAGTCAGAGCCAGGATCTCCCTGAGAAATGGAGCCACACCACATGCTGCTCAGACTAGAAGTGCAGAGCAGTCCAGATGTGGTGACTAGGGCCACTCAAGAAGTCTGTGGGTGGGTCCCTAGCAATGAAATAGCTACACAGCCAAGTCAGTGGGCCAGATCAGCCAGTACCTGGTGTGACTGCAATTAAGTCTAAGTAGAGACCACAGGAGAGGACTGGCCTTGACTCAAGGCAGCCAAACCCCAAGGCTTTAGAAAGACATGGTGTTATGATCAGCCTCTAGACTTTTGGATAAGTAAATGTGGGTCTTCCCTGCTGCACTTTTGGTGGGAGAAACTGATGGAGATGCAGCAGGACCCAAAGGATAATTCTTGTAAAGCTGTGAGGGAAGTACACTGTTATTCGATGGAAAGGAAAATATGATTATCCTGGAAAAATGACATGAATTTGCTTCTGAACTTCCTCTGAATCAAGCCTTATTAATACTAGAGAAGCTGTTCCATGTTTGTTGCTAAGTATGTTTTCATTGATGAGCACATTGCTTTGAGTATGTTCCCACATCAAAAGTGTATTTGAATTACAAACTTAAAAAAAATGAGGAATAAGGCTTTTGAACCTATAGTTTTAAAGGTTGATTGATGTCAGTCCAGGGGATGAGTGGTATCAAGAAAGTAGCTCGTGGGCAAACAAACCCACATGTTTCAGAGGTGTTCATTCATGATTCAAAGATTTCAGGAGTCCTGTGATGCAAAGGAAAACACAATCTGCTTCAGTGAATACTTAATATTGCACTAAGATGTGCTTTGAGATCCAAGAAATTAAAAAACTCAGAGAACTCGAGGAATCTTCCCAATCCTCTGATTCTTCCTTTAGTCTATCTTTCCACAATAAGGGCACAAGGCCTTCTTCCTGTCTTCTTACTGTCTACATATATAAACCTACTTTCCTTTCAAATGCTGATGAATTAATTAATTACTATCTATAAAATGTCATCTATTATTTTTGGAGTATTATTCTTCTTTCTCATGCTCTTTTCTGACAAGCTGTCTATGGTCAGAACTATAGTGTTACAAAATCTTACTTCCAGTGACATCTTATCAGGCTTAACTGTTCATATTGTGGCATTGAATAAGATCTCTCTCGGCTAAAAAATACAAATATTAATAAAAAAAAAAATCTCCAAATGCAGAGAAAAGTTTCTTTGCTTTGTATCTAAGTAAGCAGCAGCTGACATAGTTGTATGACAGAAGTTTTTATGGACTGGCATACAGTTTTCTTTTTCTTGTAGATGTACTTTTTTCCCCTGCAGTAGTAACCTCTGTGTCCTGGGAATGAGCATTAGTTGTAGCACTGGAGAAAGATGAACAGCTTGTAACTCAGTTTCGTAATCTATCTTCATTGTAAAAAACTTGGGAAATCCTAGTATTTCTGTTTGTTTATTTGTTTATTTTTTGGCAAAGCAAACAAACAACCAAAAAAAATTATTTTAACCCGAACTCTTTATTTAACTTGTTTTACTAAAAATATTATTTTGGGGTTATCTAGCTTTCCAAAATTACTTTTATTTTGGTTTTTAATTTGGTTCACATTATTATTTAATATTGAAAAGTTGGGTTATTTTGCTAACACACAAAAAATTACTATGTTATATATAAATACATATTTTATTATATATGTATATATATGTGATACATATCATATATATAGAGAGATACATATCTATACACACACAAATATGTATGTTTCCTATATATAGGAAAACCAAGAAAATACTAGGGCTTGCTAAAGTCAACATGAACATGAGAAATAAAGATGACCAAAAACATTTTATAATTGCATTGATAGAAAAAGGAAGTGCTGAACAAATTCCATTGTAAAGACAAAACTACGATTGGATATTGAGAAAACTGGAGTGTTTAAGTGCCTTTTTGCTTCAGTTTCACTAACCAGGATAAATGTGGCCAGATGGCTAACACAATGAACATTGCTGACAGATGGGTAAGTGCTCCAACTAGCATCAGAAAAAACAGGTTAGAGATGCTTATGAATTGGCAGGCCCTGATGAAACTCACCCTGGAATACTTAACGAGGTAACTGAGGCTGTCCCTGTTGCTTCAAGATGGCATGGAGGGTTGATGAGGTTCCAGGAGATATGAAAGGACAACTGTAGTTGTGGTTTTTAAAGAGAAGAGGGGAGAGAAGCAGAGAAGTAAGAGGGAACGAGGACTCAGAAAATTAATGAGCAGTCAACTTAATTTCTGAACCCAGAGAAAAACAAGTAAGAGACCCACCCCTCAAGACCAGCAAGTGTCTCTTGAAAAGAATAAATTATACCAAGGTAGCCTAATTATCTCCTGTAACATCATGGAATAGAGAAAACCAAGGCACTTCTAAATAACATGTCTTTAATAAAACTTTTGATATTGCCTCAGGTGGAAGTCTCCAAAACAGCCAAGAAACACAGCCTGGAGGTGTGTACTACAAAGTAAATGTGTGACTGGTTGGGAAAAATACAGTTACAGTAGTTACCAGCAGCTTATGATCAAATTGAAAGAACCGATCTTGTGGGGTTCAGCAGGGGTTGGTCATGGGTGTCTGCAGTATTTTCATCTGTGGTGTAAGCAATGGAATAGGGGATACTTGTATAAAGTATGCAGGAAATGAGGGGAGAATAGAAGCACTTTAAATGGCAGGGATGTAATTAACAGCAGATCTTCAACATCTGGAATGTGGTTAGGGAAAAAGGAGGTGGAAAGATTTGTATATAATCCAACTTTCTTCCCCCAACTGGGATAGTGTGTGCTACCTTGCTTATTTTTGAGAGAAGTTTGTGAAATATGCTCCCAAAAGACTTTGTGGCTCCCTGCAATGCCATATAGTGTTGGAAATCTTCTATAACAATATAACAGGTCTTATACTGATGAGCACAAAAATTCACCTTAGGTAGTTCAAATGTTTTAACTTTTCACAATGCTTTAACTCAGACTTTATCAGGGTAATGCACTTCAGACAAAGCCTGGACAAGTGGCAGAGAACCCATGCAGGAGTAATGTGAGAGGTCTGAGGCCTTGAAAATTTTTAGACACGTGGAAATACTGTGTCTTAGAAAGCACAGTGAAGTACAGGAGTAGATTTGCTGAGGGAGACTCTGGTATCTGTATTAGAGAACAGCATGACTAATAGCTGCTGAGGACAGTTTAAAGAAGATTCTTTCCTGGGTATTAATATAACCTGTGATCCTGTGGGCTCAACAGAAAAGTTTTAGCCAATATTGAAGCATTCAAGGTGTTTTTTTCCCCTCTACCATATGTCTTTCCAGTTTTGATCGTAATAGTTTTAGTAATCTTTACCACCCAGGTCTGGTCAAGACTTAAATCTGTGTTACCTCCATGTTGAAGAAATCAGCATGCTGCAAACTGTCATAGTTCAGAAGTCTTTTTGTGTAGTGGTGTGATTTGGGTAATGTGATTCTAGGCATCAGGGCAGCCTTTGCCTGACACGAAAACTGTAACTTTCATTGGTTTGGATGAATAAGCAGGGACTTCCAAAGTAATATGGAACACTGACTGTGCTTTTTACACCATGCCTGCTCTACCAAAGCTGCCACAGCAGTCACTAGGCCATGCTTCTTCTTCTTCAGTGTGTGTCTTAGAAAATCCTAAATTAATTGTATTGAGTACTTTAATGCCAACACCAGCAAGAAATATATTATTAGCTAAAATAGCACACCCAGCCACACACACTCTTTCATTATTCAAATATGTGCTATTTTTGCATTAAGACTGATACACATATTTATAGAGTCAGAATGTAACATTACCAGAATTAAAATTTGTCTCAATACTCTCAAGAAATAGCTGCTCTTCCTGAATGCAAATAAACATATTTGTTTCAATGGGTGAAACATTCTTGTAGTAACTGAGCTCCCATCAATGTGCACAGCACTTTTGTCTTAATATGGCCAATGTAGTTTCTCAATGTAAACAGTAGATTTAGAAAAATGTGATGAAATCTAAACAGACAGCAAGAAACATCTAGTACCAAAGGGAAATGGTATTACACAGCTTTTGCATTTCCTTGCTTTCCTTCTTTTCACAACATGATGTTTGTTTGCACAGAATAACTGTCTTGTCAAAATGAGATTTCAAAGCTCTTAGAGATGCTGAGTAAATTTTTTTACAGTGGTTAGTTCCATTTTCTATCCTTCTTTGTTTTATTTGACCAAATATACACAGAATACAACACAACCAGATTTAAATTGATTTTTGTACTTTAAAAATACAGTTCCAGAGGCATTTGGAAAGACACCAGACTATGAAAGTGATGTTCAGATCCTTCTCCCCCCCTATTTTCTTAACTGTAATTTAAAATACAAAGCTGGGACAGTAGTTTACACAATGCTCATGTGCTCTTTCTTGTACGGAAGTAATTTTCTTGTTCTTTCAGAAGGCAAATCTTCCTTGCCTCACTGATACCATTTTTGTGTTGCACAGGTAAAATTATCTGTGTCGTTACAAACTGAGCATTTCCCCCAGGTTTTACTAAACTCAAAACTTGTTTTCAGATACTTTGTCACTAAAATGTAAGGTGTATGAGCCCATGTGTCTATGGAATATATCTTCCACTTAACCAAAACTTAGATGTGAACAGCTAGTTAAAAAGTGATCTACAGGAGAGCAAAAATAATACAAGAGCAAGCAGCTGGTAGGGAACCACGTAGAGCAAGGTTATTGCTTGTTTGTTCATTTATGTCATGCACAACATGAATTGTAACATTTAAGTAATGTTCAGCTTGAGTTTTCCAGCCTGAAAGAAATCTCCACAAGTTCCTTGTTCCCTGCTTCAGGCTATCACTCTCTTTTCAGAATACTTTCAGAAATTGATTTCTGTTATTCAGGTAGTCTTAATTTTTAGAATTTTCTGAAGTGTAAAGAATTAATTTAAAAGAAATTTTAATACTTATTTCATCAACCAGACACTTTTAAAATGTTTTGCTCTTTAAATAATACATAAATTTTATTAATATCTTTGTCTACCAGGCAGGAATTGTTGTTATTTTGGTTGGTTAATTGGTTGATTTTGTTGGGGCTTTTTTGTTTTGTTTCCCTTGACATCAAATCTGCTTTTGTCTGTAAAAATGACTTTAGAGAATTTCAGAAAAGTAGTGCTAGGTCACAGCTATACCAAATCTTCCTGCCAACCTGAGAGGAGATGTTTGTAGTTCTCATAAGTTCTTATAAGGAACAAAATCTCTTTATGCTCCCACTTGAACACTTATAAGGATTCGCAGAATCCTAAATGAATAAGCAGTTGAGTGGCTGATAGAAAGAAATCATTAACAGTTCATGTTTCAAATGAGCCCACCTGTCAGGGGAGCTCTGCAGGAAATTGCCCTCAATTTCCATATAGGACTTTGGCAAGAGAGTAGCAGTTGACTCATGAGAAAAGTCTTTTCTGAGTCTGCTATCTCTTGGCAAGTTAAGGGTAAGAAATAAACAGTCTTGTGAAGAATTGAGCAGAGAATTAAATGTGGAAAATGATAAACCTGAATTTCTATTCAATTATGAGAAAAATTATTTGGAATAATTAAAAAAGGAGCTCAACATGAGCCAAAGAGTTGGTATAAATCCTTATTTTAGGTTCTATCTAAATATACTGAAGCAAAAATTAGGTAAAGAATTGAAAAAACAGATAACCAGCTAATTGAAATAGGAAAGCTTTGAACTAATATATTTTCAGTAAAGGCAGAAAAACAGGGTGGATTTTATAAAATGGATCTAAAAAAAAAAAATCACCAGAAAAATATTAATGTTTTATATATTTAGATACTAGGAAACATACCATACCTAGGGCAGTTACAAGTCTCAGGTTACCCTTAAAAAGTTTGTCTTTCCCAGCTGCTGGTCCGTTGGATTGTTGCACTTAAAAGTGAAGTTTTTTTCTGCTTCAGCCACTTTTCAGGTTTTTTTTTTTTTTTTTTTTTTTTTTTTGTTAAAGTATGTTTTCCTTAGTTATTGAACTATAAAATGTATTCAGACAGTATGTCCCTGTGCAATACATGAATATATTCTAGCAGTTATGTTTATAAACAGATGCAAGTGTCTGGCAGCATGGATCATTATTTGGGGGCTCAGATGTTATTAATTAACACCAGGAATGTTGTGAAATAAGCTTGAAGTCAGACCTCCCCCCTCCTGATGCAGTGTGAATGGATAAGTACTCTTCCTTTCAAATCATAATGGAACTCCTTCTCTTACTATGATTTGAAGCAGTATGAATAACCAGCTAGTCATTAGTGCAAATAAATATGGATTCTAAAAAATCTGTGGAAAACCCTGACGAATGCCACTGTTTTTATTCCTCTTGCTGTCAGATTTCATTTGGCAGAAGGTTTCAAGGCTCCAAACTCGCTGGAAAAAAAAATCAGTACCTGAAATAATCTTCAAAAAAAGTTACAGTTTTATTGTCCTTTCCCTCCCCTTCACCCATCCCAGTACTTTATGCTCTGTTTATTTTCTGCTGTTTTGTTTACTATTTTGTAGGTAATGGGACCTGACAGAGATTCTCCACTCAGGTTCTAACAGATTTATAGGTATTTACCTATTCTGTCAGCAGATAAGGAAAGGGAGAGGGTTGCTCTGTATGGACAAGAAACTGTTGCATGGGGTCAGACCAAAGACTTGTCTAGCCTTGTATCCTACACTTTGGTGAGGCTGTTTGTTGAGGAGTTGAAGATATGGACCTAATACTGTGTCCCTTTCAGGCTCCAGCAAACAGCTGTCAGGGTCTACTTGAACCGGTTTCAAATTATAATTATCAAACAGCCTGAAGGATGCATTTTCCACAAGTCTTTCAGCACTCTTTTATTAATTTGGCCTCAATGCGGCACTATTATGTTCCAAACCTGATTGACATGCAGTGTGTTTAAAAGAACAATTAAAAATAAGTGATTTTTTCCTTTTTAAATTTATTTTTAAAAAATTTTAATCCTGATAGGAAGTACAAATGAATAATTTCTCACTATTTTTCATTATGTAGATTTTGTCAATCTGGATTAGTTTCTAAATTAAAGACTATTATTTTTGTCTCTCTTCACACAAACTGTTTTTTTCACATCTGATGATTTTTGTTGCCCTTTTCTTACTGTTGTGGGAGTCTGTTATCTGTTTTTCAAGCTAGAATAAGAGGAATTACCCACAGGATGCCAAATGTGCACCCTGCAAACACCAAGTTTGATTTTTGTCCCCCACCCCTTATCCACACCGACTTGAAGCTCTTTCACATGTAGCAATTACAACTTGAGAGCCCATTTGCTGCACAGAGCTGAGGATGCTTTGCTCTGGGTGAATTTCTTTGTGTTTGCTGTTCCTGAGTGGGATCTCCAGCCATTCCTTTGTGGGCTTTCCCTCTTGCTAAGGATGCTGTGTGAATGTGGCAAGGAGACGAGAGGCAACCTCTTGTGGCAAAAGATCTTCAGTGCTCTGCAGTCTTCGGTGTTCAAGAATAAGAAGCAATTAAGACAGTTCCCTGTAGTGGACCAGTTCTACTCATCCATGCAGTCTTTTCCTATCAAGTACTACCTGTCAGGAAGTTTTTCAAGGTTCCTGAACATCCCCTGATAAGGAAACAGGCTGTTTTGCTCTACCTTCCTTCCCTGAACTCCCGAGAAGCTGTCTGTCAGCTGCATCTGAATTTGAAAAGCACAAAAATTAACATGACATCACTGTATGAATGAGGACCTCTTCTGGTTGTTTCCATGAGCTTTCCCCATTAAGAGGCACATTGAAAATATCTGGGTCAGAAAAGTGCACTTGAAGATAACACTGTGTACCAGAATGATACTATAATAATCCTGGTCCCTGTTGTCACGCTGTTAAAATGGTTGGGTGAGCGGCCTCTGTGGTCTGCATATTTAATATGCTTTGTTTTCAAGACACCTTGTATTTGGCTGCTTGTTATAACAGCTCAGATTTTATTTTCTTTTCTAGGTGTTATTGTAATATCTGATGTAAGACAGTCACTGTGCAGAACCCTTGTGGAATTCAAAGGCAGTGACCTATGAAAGAGAGCTAGCTGTAGTCTTCTAAGAGGTAAAAACAAAACCAAACCTCATGTCTTGTGTATTTTCTACCACACTTTAAGTGGTTTTAAAAATTCTGCAGAATGTAAATATGTGTAAGATTGTGTAAAGCAACAGAACAGAATAAATTTGCATAGTCCAAGGCAATAACACTTTTGTAAAAGTAAATAACACTTTTGTCTTAAAATAGAGCTATTTATGAAAGTAAGAGGAGCAGGATTTTGCCCATTATTTATGTCCCCAGCAACTCCACAAAGCATGCATCTGCTACAGATCATTCAGAAATTGTTAGCATAATTTAGTTGGACACTTCTTTACTGGCCTTGTGACAGATGGTGGCATGAGTGTGGCATTTAAATGACTTGCTTTCCCTGTGCAGGCAAAGCAACCTGTGTTTAAGGAGCTCCATTTCAGAAACTCATGAGTTTTAGCCTGACTGTGAGGATTCTCTGATGAGTTACTGTTTCTTTCCCTCTGGCTAGAGATTGATTCGTACACTGAATACTTCTCCTTTATGAAAGTTCAAGGTACAAATTTCCTTTCAAAGAGTGAATCACACAGAATTTAATTTTCTCATTTTACTATTATTGTAGTTTACTATTAGCAGTGATAGAGCATGCAAAGGCTTCAACCAGATTTTGAAGTTTTTTGTGCTGGACACCATATAGACTTGGTTAGAAGGAGTTTTTGTCTGGAACAAGACAATGAGATCATCCAATAAAAGGATATTTTTATTCTGTTTATTCTCTAACATTCTTTTGAAAAAAACTACCTATTGTGTATGACAAGGGAGTGAGAGATCATTTCCCATCAATATAAATTTCAGTTAAAAATAGAAATAGTGAAATCTGTTTCTGAATAATAAGTATTAACAAGGCTGCAAACAGCACATGGTAGAAAACAATCAGTTACAAGTTATTTGCATCTTCCATAATTACAGAGAAGTCAGGACTGCAGATTCAACTTGTAGCTCACAAGCTAAAACTCATTCCTCTGCTGAGGTTTCCAGTAATCATTGGTGAAACACTCCAGCTTCTCCCCAACTGGTCGTTTTACAATGATAGCACAGCATTAGCATCAATGGATTAGTATTTTTATTAGACAGTTGCATATATTTTGCCCACATGTATCATTAAGCTGCTGTGAGCTGGGGATAACTTGTTCTGCAGTCAGAGGTTCGTGAAGCATCACTCTGTATCCAGGCTTAGTTCCTTACAAATATAAGAGGGAATAAAAGTTACATTGGAATTCCATTGTGAAACTTTGCTTTTGAGCAGGTTTTCTGATTTCAACTTTCTGAGTTTGCAGTCTTCGTTATTTTAAATTTAATTTCATCAGGCTTTACATCTCTGTTCAGTTGCATTATTTATGTGCAGATGACAGGAAGATAGTTGGGGAGGGAGCCAGAATGAAAAGCCGTTTCCAAGTAAGAATAGTAAGGAACAGACTGGAAACAAAAGAAATTATGTTGAAAAGGATTGAAAAGGAGAAATGTAGGCATGAGCTGCAATAAACTCTCGTAGAGGAAGCAAAGTCCAGTCAGAAGTGCTTGACTTAGGGATGGGGGCTTTTTTTGCTATTTTTTGCCTCTAAACTGCCAAACTCTTCTTTAGAAAGCATGCTTGCTTCTGCCTTTCCCATTCTTCTTTCTTCCCATTCATTCTTTCCCATTCTCCTTTGCCCATATAAATGGGGCTCATCCATGGCGTCTATTACTAGTGGGTGAAGCATTGGTTCAAGTTAGATTTGGAGACACCAGAAAGGAGGATGCTGATAGACAGGAAGTCCTGTAGAAACCAGTTCTGCAGACCTAACCTTTAAGTGCTCAGATTTTTTTTCTACTGGATTCATTATTTCTTTAAAATTACAAATTTGTTAACTTGGCATGCCAAACATGACAAAGCATTTTCTCCCTAGGAATAGTTTTACATATTGATTAAATTGACCATATTTTACCACTCTGCTTGTCAAGAGTTTGTGTATGTGTTTATGCACACACATGCTTAAGTGTGTCTAAATTTTGGCAAAGCTACTCAAAGATGAGCTGCAGTTTGAACAGCTGCAAAGTCTCTGAACACTGGAATTATTCATAGCACATAAAGGAAGTAAACCTCTTGAAAATAGTTCAAACATAACACAATTATGGGAAGATCAGACTCAAATTTTTTATTTGAATGAACCAACTCCTGAAGGAGTCTTTAAAATGGGAACATGGGTAAATGGAATTATTGCATAGCCCTTTTTTACATTAAAACAAGAGACCATAATGTGGTAAAGAAAAGCAACTGAACAGAGAGAGCTGTATGTGAAATTTATCTGTTTACTTTCTCTCTGGTGGTGTAAAACCAGGAATATTGAGTAGTGGCTGAATAAACAGTGCAATATTATTGGGATGACACTCTGCAGTCTAAAGTCTTCAGTGTATAGAAAGGTCTGAAAGCACATGCATGGTTCAACTGTGCCTATTTTTTGCTAGGGGCTACAGACCTACTTACATCTTAATGACACACTAATTTACAAATCATCCTTTTTGGCACAGGGATTAAGCCAGAGGGTGTCTATAATCCTGAAAAGACTATATCTAAATCTAATGTCTTGAAATAGATTTTGTGTAGTCAGATTTTTCTCCGTGCACTCCAATGCTTTTTACACTTTAAAAGATAATGTGAAGCTAAAGAATATAATTCCCCAAGTACAGAGGTCAAACATTTAAAAAGGAAAATGCCTTCTGTGTTAAAAGCTATTGACTTGCTACAGGTTATGCTGTTGTCCACAACTCCACTGTTTGCATTCACCCCATTGAGTAGGAAGTGACAACTCTCAGAACAAAATAACACTTATGAATATATTTTATTCATAGGAAATTCACATGTTCAATTTTGGTATGCCTCAGGCAGTCAGCTGGAGTGCAAAATGAGTTTTCTGTGGTTTCCCCTTACACCTGTTGTTGCAGATAGCAGCAGGTTCTTTCTCAATGATACCAGCTAACAATATTTCTGTTTGGGCTTTCCATTCCCATGAGGCTTTTCTGTTTATTTAGACTGGGTCAGATAAGGAGTAAAACAAACTTATTCAATCCATCAGCTCAGATGTGTCTTTAGAAATGTGATGGGAGAGTGTGTGACACTACTGTGGAGGGAGCAAGAGACACAGAGAGAGCTGAGAGCCATCACGTAGCTCTTTGCGTGTGTTGTGCCATCACAGTACAAAAACAGAGCACACTAGAAAATCCTCAACTAAAACACTGGAGGAAGGAAAAGATACCTTTTTTTTTTGCCTGCAGTGTAGTTGAACTGTGGAACTCTTTGACATGAAATTTTTAGGAGCTATAAGAGCAAGTGTATTAAAAAAATAACTAAAAAGATTAAAGAAAATAATACGTGTTGGCTGCTGTTTTGTATGCAGTGATCCAGACGTGACTTCTGGTTCAGAATAACTGTTCCACTAAGGACCTTCTTTGCATCTAGCAATTAGTTCTAAGGACTGATTTCTAGATGTGAAGAAAGTGTTTAGTGGAACAGTTATTCTGCTTTACTTAAACAAACCTCTGAAATATGCCTCCTGGAGGATGAAATCCAAAGATGGTTGTCAGATCCTTCCAGAAACCACTCCCCCCAGTATCTTAGCTGACTTTAATGAACCAGCTGCTGCTGAAGATTTTACTTTCTTTTTGTGTAGTTGTTTCTTAAGCTTTCAGCCATTCCTGTATAGAGGTCCAGTGATGACAGGGGGCTTGTTCCAGCCACTTGCTTGATCAAATATTAAATGCAAGGCTTGAGTGCTTGGTATTTTCCTGAGCATCTGCTATTGGCTGCTGCTGGAGTTAGCAGTGAAAGTCTTCTCTTTATTCCAGACCTTGATTAACAACATAGAGATCTGAGTACATGCATCTGGTTTATAATTGTAGACAGTTTAGTTTTAAGAGCATTGTTTTTATTGTTAGTAGTGATTTAGTGGGCTTGCAGTAGAAAGAGGGAGCGCAACTGCTTTGTCCTAAATGTGAAATTATTTAGAAGGTATTAAAATGCATTTTCACTGGGGAGAAATAACTGAATAACTCTTTAATTCAGGTTGGAAATCAACTCTGGATATCAACTGTATGGACATCAACCTGCCCTGCTCAAAGCTTAGTCAGCATAGAACAGGTGCTCTGTCTTCTGAATAAATTTAAGGACAGAGAGTCCACTGCTTTTGCAGGCAACAAGAACCTGCATTTGACCATCATTATGATGTAAAAATCTCTTAATATCTAATTGGACAAATTCACATTGCTGACAAGTTCAGCTTGTGTTCCATGAGACCTGTGTGTCCTTTTCTGTGAAGCTGCTCTTCAGCCAACTGATCCTCAGTCTGTGCTGTTGTATGGCCTGTATGCTTCCACAGGGCACGATGCTGCCTTGGCCTTTGCTGTACTTCCCAATGTTGCTGTCAACCCACCCCTTCAGCCCCATGAGGTCCTTCTGCATAGCAGCCCAGCCTATCACAGCTAATATTGCAATGTACCAAAAGCACCAGCTGAACTGCATTAGGTAAATGTATGAAATCTTTTAATGAATAAGCCAAAAGTGTATACTGGTATGTTTTCTGTGGGGAAAGAAAATGTGAGTACTCTAGGTTTTTAAAACTACCTTTGCACTGGGGTACCTGTGAATGCATGAGCCTCTTTCCAGTCCTGGTCCAAGTATTTTGGATAGGAAGAGTTTGATTCTTTTGATGAGACACCTATGACTGTTGCATATCTCACACTCCCTGTGGTATGTAAATATATAATAGCTGAAACACATATCAGGAGCTGTTTCCAATGTCTTACTACATTCAAGGTTAAGAGCATGATTCAGAAACTCAGCAGATGCTGTGACTCAAGCAACTGCTGATGTACTTGGCAGGATCTCTGTATATGCAAACACTAAGAAGTACATTTTCATTTCAGTGTACATGGAAATTAGGCATGCAATTCCCCTTGCCTACCAGAAAAAGGTATCTAATTCTCTGTGCACTAGCCAGGAACTGAGAGGACTTATGAGCCCAGCCAGTGAAAAATGTGTTTCAATTACCATGATAATGTCGCATACCCTAGATCTTAGTAAGCATACTAGAGAAATCATTACTTGTAAGCTGTCCCTCTTTGAAAACTAATCATATACAAATGTGTGAAGAGGGCTGCAGTGGGTCAGAGTATGGCCTATTGGCCTAAATACAGTGCCTGTGGCAGCACACATGTAAGAAACTTGAGACAGTCCCTCTGTAGTCAATAACCTTCTGTAGATTTCCTTCTCCATGATCCTGGACACAGTTCTCCTCTTGATCAATGGCACCTTGAAATCTACAGCAACCAGTGACGAGGAGCTACCGACTAATTATGCCTAGTTTATGAAGAACCACCTCTCTTTCTTTCTCATCCCTCACCTCATTTGCCACTTCCTAGCTCATGTCTAAGAGGAAACAGTCAATTGCCAGACCACCTCAGAGAAACTGAAGTGACCTCAATCTGTATCTTCTGCTTCGCCTTTTTATCCATCCTGCATAATGGTCTTGATCAGTCCTCTTATCACTGAACTATGGGAACAGGGAGCTTCTTCTCTGACAGGTTTTGTTTTGCATTTCTATTTGAACCATCTTTTATTAATAGAAAAGTTAGCAGGTTGTACACAACAGAGGCCACAACAGAGAAGAAAAGCATGTGCAATCAGAAATGTTTTAATTTGTTGTGTTGGCAGGCTAGAAACACACCCACACAGGGACACAAAAAGGCAGAGAAGCAGTCTCATGATTGAATACAAAAACAATTCCTGTGTGGCTAACTCAGGTTCCTGGTATCTACCCTCAGAAATGGGAACACCATGTGCAGTGTTGTGTTGCTGTGGCAATACGGCACTGGTAAGACTCAAGTGCCATGTGTGTTGTGGACATTTGGGTCTGAGTCAGCTAAACTCAGTGCTAAATTCAGGTAATTTCTTCAGGGAAACAAGAGTACAAGTGCAGAACAAGGGTTCTTGAAAATGCTTTGAATTTACTTATATTTTGGATGCATTTAAGTCACTGGGATAGCTCTGTTTTGTTTCGCATTTACAGCTTTATGGAACTTTGGTGAAAAAACCTACTCTGCTGCTCTTTCAGGTTTTTGCTACTACTTACAGAGCTAAAGTAACAGATACCTTTTGGTCTAGTCTTTGGATTGCTAGCACTGTTGTGCTAACACCGGTATTTATCCTATTTTTACATCACAGTGAGAAATTTTTCTGGACTGTGAACTATTAAAAATAAAGAAAAAGATCCAGATGTCTGGTCCCAAGAGCAGCACTGAAAAAACAGCAGTCCTGACAGCTGTGTTACCTGAGTACTCATACCATAAGAGACGTACCATTGCATTAAATGCATGGATAGCACTTTGGCTAAAAGGCTATTAAGTTTTTTTTGAAAAGAAAATTGTGATGTAATGTTAGCAGTACACTGGTTTGACATAAAAGCCACAGAAATATGTTTGTTAATGTAGAGTAAAATAAGGCTCCAGGCTTTATAAAGTGGCAACCTCATATGGCTTTTACACATCTCTGTTGAAGATATAACTCATGTTGTTCGATACAAATTTAAAGGAAAGTTGGCAAACAATGTTTTAAAAACATAGTCACACACATATGAATGACAGTGAGATTAGACAACTTGTAATTAAGATTAATATGAATCTAAAAGTATAACTCACTCATGAAGAAAAACGTCTGGCTTCTAGGGAAAACTGCCTTAGGGTCTTTGACAAAATTGTTCATACACGTCAAGAGTCAAAGTTGTTGATATGGTAGACCTAAGAACTATTCTGAGTTATATTTCCCTGTGCAAAGTGTCCTGATGTGAAAGATCAGGAGCGGGCGAATCCTGGGTAATGGCACTGTGCACCTAGGCTGTGCTACATTCTCCCCAGTTCAGTGGGAGCTGGGTTAGAAAGTCTGGCTACAAAGAGAGGAAAAAGCGTAGTACGTGTTTGTTGTAATTTTGGACAGACCAGATATTGCTAGCCACTGAGGAGAGAAGAGCAGAGGAAACCAGTGGTTTTTGGAATATTAGCTGAATCATTCATAGTCCTGGGAAAGAGAGCACATGGCAGGAGGAACATCAGGAGGAAAGTCAGATTAAACATGCATACAGACGTATATGTATATACATACATGGCATGTATAATGGTTTATTTTAAACACTAACAAGGTGTCATTGAGACTATTCTAGCCTAGAATTTTTTTCATATAGGATTGCCTTTTCTTCCTGTATTTCATTTTGCCTTTTTTGGTAGAGATCGTTCCTTTGTGTGGCGCTTCATGAGGGAATAAAACTGCAGTCAGTTCTGACAGACTGCTCAAATTTCGACCTGTTAACAATGTTACACTTAATACTGGTTCTAGTGTGAATGTAAACTCTTTTCTCTGTTCTAGATTCTTCTTTCTCCTCCAAAAATATAAATATATAGGAATACAGTTCAGCCAGTATGGATCCCTGTGCAGGTGTTCATATGTCTGAGCCATTTGCATTATTTACCTAGTGAGTGATAGTTTGTTACATGAGAGGTTTTCTTTCCTCATCTTTCTGCCAGAGATTCAGGTACAATATATGAATTTGTGATCAGCTCTGATAAGAGTATGAAATTGTGAGCAAAATGATACTTTTAAAAGCATTTTGCTTAAGTTTTGTTCAATAGTTTTTACGAGACAATATAGTCTAAATATTATCTTTTGAAAAATTAATGCAGTGTACATCAGTCAAACAAACACTGGTATGTTTTATTAAAAAACACTAATCAAGATTGACAATACAGTAAAATTTACACTTGCACAAGTTATACTGATGTAGCTTCTTTCAGTATATTAACTTCATGATTCCAGTTGTTCAAACATTCTGAAAATCAAAAATATGTGTGAAATATCCAGTAACATCTTTGAGGCTGTGATGTTACTGCTGAAGCCAACAGTAACAATAAATCAAGTACCTTCTCTACCCTCATGAGAAGGTATTTGATTGCCTCTAACCTCCCTTGCTGCTGCCAGGGGCTGAAGGGGAAATGAAGCTGCTGTCTAGGATCCTCCCTAGATTAAAGGCTTCCTCAGGGAGCACCTGCTCCACCACTGCTGCAGCTCCTTTCCCTTTTCAGGTTATCCTGACAAACAACCTGGTCTGGGGCTGCATGGGATTGGGGCTGGCTGGCTTGCAGCCCTGAGGACACTGACACAAACTCAGGGGAGCATTTGGGCTGCTGTGAGGCATGGGGGTTGCATGTGAAAATTCATGGTGAGGAAGCAGTGATGGCTCTGGACAGGATTCCCCACCCTATCGAGTGATAATTCATGGCACTGGACAACTTGGGCATTAAATCTTGTCTTCAAGTGAGACTGGAATTTTCTCTGGCTGGGTGCATCTTCTTTTTTTGGCAAATAAGCACAGATATTGCAATTCTGGATAAGAGTTTTTAAAGCTCTCCCAAAATAATGTTTCTAGTAGGAACTCCTTGGTTTGTATGGAGATTGATGAGGAAGTTGCAGTGTTCCAAATGTTATCCAAAGGACACCAGAAAATGGGCAAAGGTAATGGGAAACTCCCAGGAGTAAGCAGATGGATTATTGTGTTACAGATGCTACTGGAATGTTGCAATCAAGACAAAAATAAGTTCTATCAGTTTTCTTTTTACTTGTTATTGCTAATTATAAGACTTATTTCTCTAATGCCGGCAGAAAAAGATATGTATTTAACCTGACAAGATTAATGGTGAATAGATGAATATGTTTTCATAATCCATATGCCATTTTTCATAGACATGGGAATATGAAAACACAGAAAACAGTGAGAGAATGATGCAGCAGAATATGATGTAATTTTTCTATTTTTATGAACTTCATACACTTTAAGGCAGGATAAGTCTATAAATGTAGCTTTTCCACTGCCTTGAAATCTGGAAAACAGCTTGCTGAAAGCTATTCAGATTTAGCTCCTACACTTATTTTTTCGTTCTTCCTAGAAAATAATTGAGCTTTCAAACTATTGATAGGAGAGTGTAATTTTTTAAAATTTAAAAAAAAAATTAGATGATCTTGAGAACATAAAGATAATGTTGGGCAGAAAAGCAAAAAAGGATAGGTGCATTCCAAAACAAGGTCAAAGTGTCTTAGGTGTTTTCTGTGGTACATTTTTCTCAAAGTATTATTTTCAAGTATAATCAGGGAGAATTTAGGGATTTCAATCATTTAACGAAAAGAAATGCTGGTTGTTGTGACATACATACATGTTGTGGCAACCATTCATATGTCTTTTCATTTTCTGGAGTTTCATGTATGTAAACTCTTTTATTATTTGTTCTTAATGCCATGGATTTCTTTTCAGTAAGTCTTTATAAAATAAACTTATGCTCTTGGAGAGACCTGGCTGAAAGTTTTTGTAGTGTAAGATAGAACTAAACACGTAATGGTTTACTTCACTGTAATTATGATTATCAGTTTCACCTAAAGAAGCTTGATTTTCATGTTAAAGTGATTTGCCATATGGTAGTAAGCAAGAGAATAGGCCCATCTTTGCATCAGGTATTCTTGTATGACAAGGCAGTCCAGCTCCTTTCCAGAATGTTTGTAGAGTTTGTGTTTTATATCACTGATGATATATAATCTTACATTACTATTGTGATGTTAACTACTATATATTATATTGAGTATAATACAAAACTGCTGATGAATATAATTTACAAATATTTATGTGCACTATGAAGCTTGGGGATAAGAGCAACATGATTTAAAAAGAGATAAGACTTCAAAGAGCTCTTGCCTCCTTTTTATCATGTTTCTGACAAGCCAAAATACAGTCTTTAGCTATCTGTGAGCTTCTAAGCTATCTAACAATGTCAGGCCTTACCTAACAGATAAAAATAAAACATAAAACTAAAGTTTGTCTTGCACAGAAAAAAACCCCACAATTTTTTTTATTACATTCTTATGTGATTACTTAGAAAGGCCAATTATTTAAATATCCTTTCCCATTTTTACAAGCATATAATAAATACACAGGCATCAGAAAGGTTTGAAAAAACCCCAAAAACAAACCAAAAACCAAAAAACCCAGATTAAACAATGCTAAAATTATTTATTTATTACCAGGCCAATTGATATTTAAAATATTAGGAGGGCTAAGTGTAGTATAGAAGACCTAAAGTTGACAGCAAAATTTGGTCAAAGATATCCAAGGTCCTGAATGAAACGATTGATACTACTGGGATACCTTGACTCTTCCAGTTTGTAAGAAGCCTTTTGAAAGGGCTGTGCAGGAATGACTGAGTAGAAGCACCTTCTTTCTCTAGGCAATATTTTTCCAGGGTAACATAATGTTTAGATCTGTTTTCTAACACTCCATAAACACAATTCATTGACTCCAAGTACAATAAATGGTAAAACCCCTGGAATACATCAGTAATGTGGAAGGTAAATCCCACTCATTTTATGCTGGCTTTGGAGAGGTGATGGGGATGGAGAGTGCTTGTGAGGGTAAAGGTCAGTGTGCTCTGTGTGCCCTGATTTGTGGAGCTTTGAAAAATTCTGATCTTGTCAAGGGAAATGCAGGATTTGAATTACTAAGGTTGCAAACAGAAAGAAGCAGGAGCCGCGTGCCTTTGTACCGCACTGGAAGTATTATTTTCATATATTAATTTCCAAGAAGGCTGGATAACTGAAGTTATCCTTATTTCTACATAACTGAGTGGCAGGACAAGTGAAAGTGTACCTGCACGGATAAATCATTGGATCATAGGATGGCTTGGGTTGGAAGGAATCTTAAAGATCATCTGGTTCCGATCCCTCTAGTGAGGGGCAGGGATATCTTGCACTAGGTCAGGTTGCCCATCCAACACGGCCTTTAACATGTCCAGGGGTGGGATATCCGCAATTTCTCTGGGTCATCCGTTCCAAGTGCCTCACCACCCTCACAGTAAAGACTTTCTTCCTAATTTCTAATATAAACACACTCTTACTTCAAGCATTACATGCTCTTGTAAAATTCTTCTCCATCTTTCTTCTTGGCTCACTTCTGGTACTGGAAGTCCACAATTACCTCAGCCTAAAGCCTTCTCTACTCCAGGTTGAACAATACCAATTCTCTTGGACTTTTCTTGAGGAAGATATGCTCCATCCATCTAATCATCTCTGTGGCCTTCCTCTGGACTTGCTCCAGCCCAATGTCCTTCTTGTGCTAGGGACTACAGAGCTGGTTGCACTACTCATGGTGCTGTCTCATGAGGTCACTACACAAGTATTAGAATTTAGTTTCCATTTATCTCATAACTGTTTGCCAGGGTGTCACCTCCTGCTTATGGCAGTATGTGCTTGGTTGCTTGGAGAGATGCTCCTTTTGGATGTATCTCCTCTTCTTACAATATTGTTAGATTGACTTTGCTTTACTTTTTGGCCTCTATAACATTACAGATTTCAAACTGCACCATGTGTGGGAGATGTTTGCCTGTGGCTGATTTTAATGAGAAAAAGAGCTCCTCTGTTTCTAGTGATGACATGGCCCATTGCAGTAATGATTTGTTTTATTGCAAACTACTAGAACTTAAAGACCATTTATGGCTAAAACAGTTAGGCCACTGGAACTATGCAGACAATAAAAATGTTATTGCTCCATCGGTGCCTTTTACTGTTTGTTAAGAGAAACACTACTCTTTCATTTTCCCCCAAACACTTAGAGCATCCCTAATTACATCATTGCTCAAGCTGCAACTGCTGTTCTCAACATCACATAAATCTTGCACTAAATTGATTTGTGGCTGAATTGTGAAAGGGATCAATGGATTCATTTGCACTGATTTGCCACTCTGTTACTGAGAACGTGTCTGTACATGTGAAAGATGGGATTATCCGTGTTGATTCATAACCTCACAGATGTCTTAGAAACTGGAGTGTACCTGGAATGCAGGAAAAAAGAATGGGGGAATTAAATTGGATGCTTTGTTTGATCTTGCTACTCCTATGGTTGCTAAATCTCCAGTGTGATGGAGTGAGATGCTGTGTTGTCTCCAGAATTTTGTTCCCAAAAGCACTGTTAACTCCTTGGAGAGAACACCTTACAGTTTTCTACAGCAGCGACATGCCATTCTCAAGTATCATAAACAGTCTGTTACTGAACAAATGGTGGCTATGTCTGAAAGCTCTGCTTTTATGTAAGGCAAAGTCCTTAAAGAATGAAGTCCCAGGTGTGAGCACAAAAATCTGCTACCCTTAATAGTATCTGCTTTTGCTACGTTACTGTTAGCAAAGAAAACTGACGTGATGACTAAAGGGAATTCTCAGTGTGCATGAATAAATTAGACTGTAGGACTACGGCCTTAGATAGTAAAAGTTTTGCAAAGAAATATGTTTTTCTTGTGTCTTGTATGGTCTGGTATACACAACACACATAAGATTATGGTTTTCTGAATGTCATTCTGCCAATATAAAGCCATTGCTTATGCTGCAAACCTGTCTCTGCTTTATCAGTGTCATCAGATCTGTGTCAGCAGAATGTCTTTGCATAGGGACAATGTCTATGAGTACTTTTCTGTCACTTCAGCTATACCACTTGAACAAAAACATGGTCTGAGGTGGATTTTCTTTCCTTAATGTAATTTTTCCATACCAGTGTTTTAACCCAAGGGGTAAGGTTAACCAAAGAACTTACAGCCTGATATGTTGTTCCTGTCTTGTCAGTCTGCTATTACTGCTATCAGAGGGGAAGTGCTGCATAGAGGGAAGGGCTTCTAGCTTTTGACAGGCACTGAGAGCCATTCCTTGTTTGGTAAGTGTAGCTCTGCAAGAGATTGGTCTGTCTCAGAGCTCTGCTAAAAGGATTGTTTTATAAGATTACAGTTTATATTTACAAGGATGATTTTATTTTCTGAGTCACAGGGAGTAAGGACCAAGCTTTGGCACAATGACAGCACTGTTGCTTCTATACATCATGCTCTAAAGCATACCTTGTGAGCAGATGGGCATAATTTTTGTTAACATGACTTTGAAAAGGACAGGACTTACCCTCACCCCATGCTTGTTTTTGCTTGGAAGAGTTGCAGGCACAGACGCAACATTGAGCAGATGACTGAGAAGAAAGCTGACAGTCCAGGAGTCCTATCTGTGTACAGGTGTGTGATTTATGATCACCACTTGAGGGCCCTGGATGTTGCCCTGGCACTGGTGTTAGGTAGCAAAGGCTGCTCAAGGATCTTGCAAGCTTTTCTGACATCAGTTTTTGTATCATCAGGTCTTGCTTATACCTGCTTACACAGGTATAAGCAATATATAATATTCCTTTGCTGGAGGTTATTTGCATGGAACAACTTGGCCAGATTTTGCTGGAGATTGGCTAGGCTCAGAGAAATGGATTTATTTTCTGCTGTTGTTTTTGTGGGCTTTTTTTTTTTTTTTTGTGACAAGAGAAGGGATTGAAGAATTGAAAACCTCCATGAAGAAACCAGAAGAGAGAAAGAAATGGAAAAAATGAGGAGAGAAAAGGGACATACTCTTTAAGCTAAGGAGCCAATTAGGGATTGAAATTGTGCATGGCAATGAGTTCAGAAGCAGTTAGGATTGCAACAAAGAGATATTGGAGAGGTCATGAAGAGGAATAGATCAAATCCCAAGAGAGGAGCTGAGTCAGGCATCATGTTCGTGTGATATGGACCTGCTCATTTTGTGGTTGTTTTCAGGTGTGGCTGTCTGGTCTTCAGACTTCTTCTGTAGTGCTGAAGTTCTGTGATTTTCCACAGATACATTGGTTTTTGCAGCTCCCACAGCACCTGGCCGTCATGCACCTCTCCTGTCTCAGTTTCAGGATTTAGGAACATGACCTGCAAGGTACACATTATCAAGTGGGTCGTACGTACATTGCTGATGTCAAAAAACACATACAAGGAAAGTAGGAAAGAAAGAGATGGCACCTGAGTGCTGCTTGGTCCAAACCAGACAAAAGAGTGTTCTACCAAGGATCGAGTACTGCTCAGCAACATCCTGAGCAGCCAGAGACAGCACAAGGGAGAGACCTCCTTTGGTTACCAACAGCCTCTTTCCAATTTGAAAATAAGTACGGGATGCTGTGACTCAGAGTTGTTTACAATGTAGCTCACAACATGGGGTAGGAATGCCTGTTGTCACCATGGACAGAAATTTTACATCTCTAAGCTGGCAGGTTAGAAATATTTCCTGTAAAAGTGTTTCAGGAGTAAATATATCAAAGACATTTAAATAGTCAGCCACTTTGATAACGAGTCAGGTTAGCAGACAAAAAAATTTTTGATTTTAAAAATTTGACTTGTCCCCAGTTAATACTGACATGAGGTGAAAGCTATTCCTATTTTGTAGGCTTTATTTGCTTGTTTATTGGTTTGTTTTTGTTTAGAACTACAAAAAACATCACTATGAACTGCTTTGTTCAAGGGGAACAAATTGCAAAGTGTGAGAAAATTGTAGCAAATTGCAACTGATGTAATCAGGATTGTAATGTAAGTCATTAAAGCCCCATTCTGCTGCTCACCATCATCTGTGGGGGCAAGGAAGGAAGGAAAGGAAGGAAACCTTACAGACTAACTCTGGTCAGGGGTATTTGCAGTCCTTAGGGCTCGATGTTGGTTGTACAAGCATACAACAGCTACAATCTGTCCATGAATCTGTCTATGCAAAGTAATTTGGCCATCTCTATAGGAAGGTGATGAAGTTTACTTTGGATTCTCTTTTAATGCTGTCTTCTAATGCCTAGTTTTAATGCTGTTTCTGACATTTTCAGAAGTTCTGTTTTAATAGAAAGGACAGGCATTAGAGGATCTCTGTGTGCTGGTAGTGCAAAAAACAGCAACTCTGGCTGGCTTCAAAAATACTACTAAGTTGATGCTTCCTGTCTCCCATCCCTGTTCTTTCTCCCTGAAATTACTTTGCTTCCTGCTGCAAACTAGATTTTGTGCCATTCATAATAATAATAATAAAATGACACTAATTGCTATGTGTAGTGGATGTTCTGAATTGAGCCTGAGGAACTGAGTGTAGGCTGTATAAGATACCAAACATAGCAACTTTGCGAACAGGGTAAATTAGAGTCAAGAAAATGTTATATAACAGAGCATGAGTGGTAGCTTAGAGCCTTCATTTTCATTCACACCCACAATTTGAGCTCTTTCACAGAAGGATTCTTACTGGGAGGTAATCCTTTGGAGAAAATTCATCAAAAATATGCCATCCTTCTGATGTTAACCATAGCAGAAAATATCAAAATAGAAAGTCTATTCAGTACAGCCTTTTCCTTAAGTGTCGAGGACACATTAAAAATATCTAGTGACACTTTAAAAATATATTTTTTTTAATGCAGGATGTAACATGTAACTGTGGATAAGTAGTCATTTGCGTGAAATAAGAGTGACAGTTTTGAAGGCACCTAAATGATCTGGGACTCAAAATCTGGTTGTTCAAATATGATGGGGATACCTGGGGTCCCGTGGGGCTTGGCAGACATTTCTGCTAGGTATCTCAGAGCAGAGCCTTGTAGTGGAACGTCAATCTTCCTCAGGAACTGGAAAAGCTTTTCTGTGGCTACACAGCCTGGTGACCGAGCTTTTTGGCTTCAGTGAGAATAATTTGTGATAATTGCAAAGCTGATCTGGGGTTTGGAATTGATCCTCACTTGAGATGGTGTCCCTGAGCTGGCTCCCAGGGTAAACGTGCTGCAGTGCACTCAATGTAGTGTTGCCCCTAGTGTCTGATACCAGCACATGGTCTGAAATGAGTTGAGTTCCACAGAAAACTGTTAGGTGTTTTTGAGATCATGTCTCTTATAGATATTAGAATGTTCTAAAACCTTTTCGGGCAGCAATATTGCAGGGCTTTGCTGTTTTGAAACCTGCTGGAAATGAGGGTGAAAGAAACAAAGTCTGGGTTGCACCATAGAAACTTTGCACTCGGATTCCCCAAGAAAAAGGGGGCTGTGTGGCAGAAGTGGTGCAAAGCTACTGTGGGCGGGCTGAGTGGGGAGCAGCCAGGGTTTCCCTGCCAAGGGCGCTCGGGCTGCACGCATCCCTTGCTCACAGCTTCCTGAGGGGAGTCCCTGGGGCCCCAGTCTGTGCAGGCGAAGGCTGAGATGGGCAATGCATCAGAAGCCCCGCGGCAGCGATCCCCTGGGACTCATGGCAGGCAGCAGGAACCAAGCTGGACGTGTGGAGTGCCCTGATGAATGCCAGAGAGAAGCCGTGCTCAGTCCCCGCCTGCTGCGAGGGCAGAGGCTGCTTGCTGCTCTGGACAAAGGTTGGCTGCTTAATTTTGTTCTGCTGTTGTTACTAAAACTCCACATAAATCTTGTGCGGTACTTGGTGTCCTTTTGAAAAATGCTTTGACCCCCCAATCTAATAATGTTGCCTGAGTAGTTTTAAGGAAAAAAAAAAATAGAAAAAAGCATTGGGAAACTGAACAGTATTAAAAACTGAAGTCACCTGTTTCCTAGGCTCTCTAAATGTGTGTGTGGTGGTAGTAGCAAGATGATTATTCAACAGAAAGCATAAGGATGTGTAAGAAAATAAGATCCTTGCCTAGCAGCAGAAAACAGCTCCTGCTGTGGCGGTGAACGAGGGGAACAGGAGTGGTTCAGGGTTTGTGTCTGCCCTTTTCCTTCCCTTCTGCAGCCCATCAAGACACTTGAAAAATGCTCCCTTACCAGCATGAGCTGCAGCCCCTTGGCCTCCCTGCAAAATCTGTGCCCATGGAAGTGGCTTGATAGACTCCAATCTTGGCTTCTTTCTTTAGACAATAAGTGTACGATGCTGCACCCTTCAGCAGTTTGTTCTTTAATATTTTGTTCATCTTTTTCAATCTTAGTTAGTGATTCTCTCTCTTGCCAGAAACAAGAAAACAAATAAATGCTGTAGATGTAATGAAAGGTCTGAAATTCTGAGATTAAATGAAAAGCAGGCTTCAGGCTGAACTATATCCCTCATAAAGTGTATGAACTCGATTTCATGACCTATGCCTGCCCATTCAGTATCCTTTAATATCACATTGGCCTCTTCTCCTGCCTGTGCCTTGCGCTACTGGCCTCAGGGAGTGTGTTTGAAATTCTTTGTAATATAAATCCAGATAATTGATCTTGTGGCTAATAATTAATTGAAGATGGAAGTATGAATGAGTAGAGTGAAATGGGCTCAGCCTAGTATTTATCTCAAATCAAAATTAGGGTAAATGTTTTTTCCACTGAAGCTTTGGTGTGGGTATTGAGGTCTTCTGTGTCTTACTGCAGAAAACAAAATGAATTAACCAGATGATGCTATTCATTTTGTTTCTGAATTGGAGCTAATTTAGGAATGCAAAATAAAAGAGGTCTCAGTGCTGATATATGTGGTTTGAACACCTGATACTTCTGCTTCTGAAGAAGGTGGGACTACAGTCAGGAAAAAAAAAAAGACTTCTTTTGGAGGAGAAGGTATCTGGTCAAGTGGGATTATCTGAACTGGGGAATAATGAGTTTAGGGGTCAGACCTGAAAATGCTTAGGTATGTCACTGTGTAATAGTTTTGCTCAAATTACTCATATAGAAAACATTACTAACATCTGTGGGATTGGGCTGCCATTGAATGCATGTTAATAATGGTCTCTGTTAGGCAACTTGCACAGCAATTAAGGAAAAAGGGTTGAATAAAGTTATTTGAATTTATTTTTTACATATTTAACAGCATAATTAGCAGAATTTTTAAATTACAATAAACGGTGGGGAGATTTAATGCAGCTGAAACTAGAGAAGAGGCTATCACCTGCCTGGTTCAACTAGGGACTGTTGGTACTACTAAAACTGCTCTTGCAAAACTGAAATAGCAATACATATTTTTCCAGCAAAAAATATATGTAAACTTTTTATTTGGAGCAATATACACAGGGGAAATGCATACAGGGCATACATGTTAATGTTGCACATGAGTAGAACAATTTGGGATACAGATGTGTTTCATGTGATGTGCAGGTGCTGATCAGTGTGTTCATAGCTGCTGAGTGTGTGTGTGTGTACATAGGTGTATGTGTGCATATGAAGAGACATTGCTACTGTATATAAATTCTACCCTATTTCATTACTCAAAAATGAAGTTTTCCTAATGGGTGAAATGCTTCTGGTTTGTGTCTAGTCTAGCGTATCAGCTGTTTTGTTACTTTTTAGCTTTTTTTCATGTTTTTTGCCTGTTTGAGTGGACATAGGAGTAATGGCCATAATTATTAACATTTAATAAATACTTTAATAGGTCATTGTCATGTTTTTTCCCTTTGTATCAGCATGCAATTTCTTTTTATCTGTGTATATTTTGTTTCTTTTTCATTCTTCCTTTTCCACTTGGTAACTAAAAGCTTTTCTCTTAATTTTCCCCATTCAGAGTTACCGCATGTGATACAAGTTTTGCAATGCCACAAATGCAGCCTGTTACCCAAAAACCTCTTCTGTGGGGACTCCAGGACCCAGCAGACTCATCCCAGTCTTTGTGCAGTGTGTTGCATTGGCTGCCCTCTATTACTCCCTGCTCAGCTCTGCAGAAGCTCTTAACTCTGCCCAGCTCAAAACCAGCTAGAATTTAGGAAAGCTTATTAAATTTCATCGGTCGATAGTGTTTTATTAGAGCTGATAAATACAATAAATGAAGGCTTTTTAATTATTGCTTCTGAATAGGATGTCCTTCAGTTGCTTCTGTTTTTCAATGTTTTTCCTCTGTGGTCTGTTTTTTTTCAGGTTTCCCCTTTGTTCAGAGTTTAGTGTAATGTCTGCAAAGATGAAACATAAGTGCACACACTTTCAGGCATTGGAAGAATTACATTTTATTTATTAAATATTTATTCTAATACAAAAAAAAAGTAGTTTTCTTATCATTCAACAGCCTTGTTAGTCAGTGGTATACTATAGATAATTAGGCTTCACCTGTACAAGTGAAAAATACTGGGTGAATATATACTTGGGCACTTGCTTGTGACAATTCATACCATTTAATTATGAACTTGCTTCCCTGCACAGGTAAAGTATCTTTTCCTAGAGAAATTAAAAAAAAATTAAATTAATTTTTTAAACAATTAATCATTTTCCCATTAAGAATAGGACTGTCATCATATACTGAAGTTTCTACATGCACATTCACTTCTGTAGAACCATGCTGCTTATTCAATATTTCCAGGGATCATAGAACAAAAATCCTTTAGAACAGGAATGCTGTTCAACAGTTTAAGGAGTGTTCTGTCTTTAAACAGTGAGTATAGCTTTTCTTCTTTTTGATTTCTGAGTCCTTTGAGACACTATTATATATGGCAATAATAGCTTCCCTATACATTGAGAAGCTGGGATCTTCAAGATAAGCTTCTTAAAATTACCCAAAATATGGAAATTAATTCTATGGTCTAACTACACAGTAAAGCCCCTACCAAGAAAGAAAGATCTTGAACTTAAAGTATATTTCCTAGACCTCATTACTTTCTGTGTGGACACATTTACTGTATGTGAAGAATGGCTCTGGATGAAGCAGAGGCGGAAGAGTAATGTTCATATTTATTGTGGCAAAATCTAGCTAAAATCTCAGGGGGGGATCTATGTACATCTTAATTCATCATCCCTTGCAGACTTATTTATTGATTTTATTAGAGTCATAGAGACAGTGTGAGCTGGAGAAGTGAAGCATTTGCCTGCATGTCAGTAGAACTCGATTCTACAGCAATTGATTGGTTTCTGTTTGCTAACCCCCAAAAATCAACTTTGTGGTCAATTAGAAAAGGAAAATATAGCAAATTAAAAAGCAGATTTTGAATAAAATCTTTTTTCTTTCTGAATCTTTCTCCTAAGTCCTTACTATATCTAAACTTTGTGTCAATTGCAGATGGAATTCAGTTATGTATTACCAGTTAATCAAAACTGCATTGACATGAGTTGGTAAAGTAAGAGCATTTTCCACATAGCTGCCGTTGCACCTCTAGAAAGGTGCAAGAAAGATCCATGAAAAACTTTCAAAATGGCACTAGGAACCATAATCTTTAATTTTTTCTTTATGGAGTTCCCCTCCCCCCTAGTATTTGATACAGATACAGTTGTATATTATTAGAGGTGCAGCTTCTTCCTTTGGAGTGAGCTTATTCTACTGTGAGAGAAAGGCCATCCCAATATGAAAGAACTCTTTCACAGCGAAAGTGGCCTGATATTCTGGCCAATTATTCTTTCTGCCTAAGAAAAGTCCAGGGATATATAAGAATAAATCCTGTCTGTAAGCAGATACTGCAGCACCAGTATCTATTTTTTGGTGATTTTTTATACTAACAATGTTATTCAAATAAAACCACTTAAGGCTTTCCACCTCTTGAAAAGGTGAGAAAGTACAAGAAACAAGCTGCAGAAAGCACAAAAAATGCTTGACTAGAATTCAGCAGGCCTGGGAGAAATTAAGGTCTTCCAGAAGGTGGAGATGCCGGGATACAAAGAAGTGTTTTTCTCTTTGATTGCATCAATTCTAATAATCAAACACAAATTGTTGCATGACTAGTACAGAAAGATGGTTTTCATTTGTCTTCTTAGATTCAGTTATGGAAATCACTGTACTGCTTATGCTCCTGTGTTTGATTGATTGCTCTGTGCTCCTGCTGTTCCGTGCACGGAGAGCCCTGACATTTGATGAAGCTGTCTCAGTTGCAGGGTGGACCGAGAGAGAGATTTTGAGGTCTTTGCTACAATACATTTCTAGTTATAATCTTATTATAGAAGCCTAAGGCAAATGCTGCCTTGAATATGGAAATAAACAAAGAAAAAAGTATACTGCTTGATTTAGAAGGAACTCATTACCTGTCTGTGCAGTGCCAGAACCCAAAGATCTCTAGGCTAAGATCCTGATGCAGGGAACATATCCAATGTGCCTGGCATGTACACTTGTAGCTTTTATAGAAGATCATTGCTCCAACTCAATACCACAGATTCAGAATGACATTTCTCTATGTGGTAAAAAATAATTTAAAGTTCTATTTAAAGGCAAATAGTAGATTCATCTCAGGCTTCGTGGATGTGCATGAAGAGTGGGATGGTGCTTAGACATGCCATGAATGCATGATGCCATCTCTTCATTGCATTTCAGTTGGTACTAGTGATGAATAATTTCTGATATGCACGATATCATTGCTATTAAATTTCACTTTTGATTATTGCTTGTGTGGTTTTTGAACCCTATTGAGAACAAGTTAAGTCCCATGAAATTCTAGCATTTTACTGCTCAGAAAAAGGGGAGAAAACTGCCTTTTATTTTTTCAGTTGAGTGCAGTGTGCAACATGTAGCAAGAAGGCTATCTATTTAAAAGTGCACTGCCCTATCCAGCTGAACATTTCCTCTGTCTCATCAGGAGGATGCAAGATGCATTTTTACCCTTGTCATCTACCACCAGAAAGGATGACTCCTTTCTCTCTTTTAACCATGACTGAACCATACAGTATAGCTTTTTTACTTTTTGACAAGCAAAATTATAGGGAAATATTTCCAGGTCCACAGAAGATATTCAGTTCCAGATTTATTTTTTTTTTTGTGAAGGTATATTTTCTGTTGCTTTAGTGTGGGGAAAAAAGAAAAACCAAATCTAAACCAGAAAAACAGTAGAGAAGAAGGGCTGCCTGGCAGTCAGCTTAGGTTAGAATGTCTGGGTTTGGTTAGAATGCCTGCAGGGTGGGGAATGTCAGGGAGCAGAACATGCTGGAGGTAGTTTTAAAACCCATTTCCGCAGATCTGGATTGAGCTGCCTCCAGCACTGCCCCTTGAAGAGCCCAGTCATGTCACCATCTTCCAGCTTACCACTTGCTTGTGACTTTACCTCAAACCAAAGGTTACTTTGTACAGTAGTGTGTGTGTGAGTTTCTAGGAAATGTGTGACAGAAGATAGGAGTTAATGGTTTGCCTCTGGAGTCTGGTAGTGCTGGCATGAAATTAAGTCCAAATACTGGATTCTGTACCTAGGACAGAGCAATGCTGGGAACAAGTACAAACTGGGAGAGGAGTGGTTGGAAAGCAGCCCAGCAGAGAGGGACCTGGAGGTGTTGGCCAGCAGCAGGCTCAGTGGGAGCCAGCAGCCCAGAGGCCAAACGCCATCCTGGGGTGCATCCAACCCAGCATCACCAGCTGGTCAAAGAGGGGATTATCCTGCTGTATTCAGCACTGGTGAGGATTCACCTCAAGAGCTGTGAGCAGTTCAGGGCCCCACGGTTTAAAAAGGATGTGAAGACTCTTGAGTGGAACCGGAGGAAGGCAACAAGAGTGGTGAAAGAAGTGAAAGGTACATACTGCAGCTGAGGAGCTTGGCTTGTTTAGCTTGGAGAGAAGGAGGCTGAGGGGAGACCTTCATTGCTCTCTACAGCTTCCTGAGGCATGGAAGTGGAGAGGGAGGCAGTGAACGGAACAGCTGGAAGGGCCCAAAGCTGTGCAGGGAAGGTTTAGACTAGACATTAGGAGTGTTTCTTTACTGATGCCTCAAGCCTGTCAGTAAAAGACATTAGTACAGTGCCCTTAAGAACATGCTTTAGCTTTTGTCCAGCCCTGTACTGCTCAGTCAGCTGGACTAGATAATCATTGTACATCCCTTCCAAGGAAACAGTCTCTTCTTCCACATCCCAGTCAAAGGGACAGGAACAATGTCTCCCAGTAGCTGACAGAGCTGTAGCCTTAGCTGATATTTATGTGATTGATCTATTGCTATCTGTCACAGTCAAGTGCTTTGGCACTCTGCCAAAGGTTGGGTGTATTTGTGTGTGTACATGTTGGTGTTTTGGTAGGCATCTCCTTTGCTTTCACCAGCACGAGTGTACCTGTTTGTGTGACTGAAACAAGTATGCAGTTGTACTGGGTTTAATTTAATTGTGATATTGAAATGAAAGACAAGCTGCACCAAACCCAGCAATATTTTTAAAATATCCATTTTTGTTTCACTGTTATGCTTGTTGTGGGATTTATCAGTGATGCAAAGCAACTTAGCACCACCTTGACAGCCTAAGCTTGCTCCTGGGACTTGAGCGCATCTATCACAAAGCCTAATGCTCCACAATGCAGTCATAATGTTTATAGCAAGAAAAGACAGTGTCTCAGATCTCTGCTTATTAATCAGGTTATAATGGCATGTTAATGATGCTGTGCTGCTTGCAGGGCTGAAGCTGGATGGGTGGCTGAGGGATCTCACCAGTGCTCTGAACTGTGTTGGACAGACGTGTTTGCAGATTCAGCAACACGACCAGTGACAGATGGGGGGCAATTGGGAGGGCACAAAGGCACCCACTGAATTATCTATGCCTTACTCAACTTGTGCTGAATGAATAACAACTACTGAAAAGTGCACTAAAATCCTGTCTATCTGAAGCTGAACTGGGTTCAGCTGAATCCCAAATTTAGATCTGTGATTCAGTGTGATTGCAATGAAGGACCCAGCTGCAACAGTTGGACCTATGTCTGTGCTACCATCAGAGAGAGCTCATGGGTTACAAAGAGTGGAACTGATCAAAAGAGCTTCATTTTCAAATTTAGGAGAAAAAAATAACACCTAGAACGGGTGTAGATGGGAGGGTAAAGACTGCCCACAGCAGTGTGGTCAAAACTATGGGTTTTGAGAATTAAGCCAAGGCAGCCTCTCAATCCAACTGTTTTTATTCTCCCATTACCAGCATAACATGCTGTCCCGTATGTTCTTTTTCTTATTTGTATCTGGTTCTTCTGCCTCCCACTCACAAGCTGCATTTCTTAAAAATAGAAACAGGATTCTCAGCCCAAGTTTAGTGATATTTCAGAGGGAATGAATGGCAAGTTCATTGGGCCAAGCAGTCCTTGCTGTGACTGTTTGCTACTATGGATTTAGGCAATGATTATCCCTCCCTTTTTTCATTCTGTTTGGGCTTTTTTTTTATTTTCTTTTTTTTTTTTTTTTTTTTAGTATGGGGAGGAATTATGGGAAATAGTAATTTCAGAAGAGGAAAGAGATAGCTGCATTTTGTAGCTGGTTGTATTTGCTTGCAGTTTTGTTCAGATGATATTTTTAAAGATCTACACAGAGAATGTAAGGTAGCTCCCCCAGTAAATTCCTGTGTCTATGAATTCTCTTATATAAAAACCCTGGATGTTCAGAGGGTCTTTGGGTAGATAGCTACCTGAAGATTGAAGGCTGTTCTTAAGCCCCTGTTCATCAAAACAGGGATGCTGGGCAAGTTTGCACAAAAAGTGGTACATGAGTCTGCCTCCCAAATTCAGGTATAAAGCTCTAATACCTAAGCAGGGGCAGCTGGAGGCTTTTACAGCCCTCTAGAGTAGGGGAGAGAGGGGTCAGCCTGCTTTGTGGAGTGCTCCAGGACTAAATGGGAAGCAAACCATAGCAGAACATCACCACAGAAAACTAACTCATCTGGCAGCAGCTTCCAACAAGGGCAGCCCAGAAATTGCCTGAAGACTGAGTTCTGGGATCTGCTGTTGCTCTCTGTATTAGAGACACAGATGTTCAACCACTGGGCTGCCACCATTACCTGTTCAATATAAATATTGCACTGAGTTCAGTCTGCCTCACAGGAAAAGGAGATGAATTTCAGTAGTCTGTGCTGGCCAGTGGGACACAAGCACATCAGGCCAAAGTCCTTGGAAGGCACAGTGTGTATAAAGCCTCAAACAGGTTCTGACTTGTCCACATCAGTTATGATTTCTAAGCCCTTTGGTGGCTTCAATTGTGAGATTATCTCATACCTCAAACAAGCAGTGGGTACATCTCAAGAACCACTACAGATATGTAATTGTTAAATATGACAATAGGTATAGTCCATTTGTGAATGTTAGTTATTGTTGTTGTTATTATTATAGTGAAAGCAGAAAAAGCAAACTGACTAGAAAGAGGGAGTGGCAACAGGCATTTTCATGTTTCTTCAGCTAGCTAAAATATCACTGCCAATGATATTCTGTTTGCAGAACACCTATATTTAATGAATAACTTTTGCTTTCCTAGCCAGAATACTGGAAAAGCGTGATTAGGTACGATTCCAAAAATAAATTTATAAAATACTTGTGAGCTCTCTTGACTGTCACTTTGCATTACTGAAAAGCTGACTGCTCTGTTCACATACTGTGCCAATGATGTCATCTTTACTTGCTCTTCTACAAAAACAGGGACACCAGGTTCTCTTAGTTACAGAGTCTTGCACTTTTCAAAGATAAAAAAGCTCTTCATAGTTTGGCTAGACTTCAGCTAGGTAATTCTTATGAGCATTCTCTTGTACTGAAAATAAATAACCATCCAGTGACTGGGGATGAAACGCTGTGAGCCAGCAGGTACATCTTATACTGTACATCTTAGGTGCCTTCCTTATGGTCAGGACACTCCCTCTTTCTCTGCTGAAGGTGACCACAGACCCACTAATCCTATGGATTCAGCCTTTAATTTGAACCTTTCAGGTGAGTAAACTGAGGTGCATTTCTGATATCTGACAGTGTCATCCCAGCTTCACTGGCAGTAACTCATTTTTGCAGCATTATTTTACAAGATCAGTACTGGTATATAAAACCCCCTCACAGTTCAATGTAACAGGGCTATGATTCCTTATGTGGAAACAAATCCAACTCATTTTAAGAGCTGTCATTGGATCAGAGGTGTAGGAGGAAGAAGGTGATTTTCAAACTCAGGAAATAAAGATGTCCCAAACTTTTTCTTTCTAGATCCCTTGCCTCAATTTTTCTGCTCAACTTGTTCACACAGTTGAAAAATGTGTGAAGGAAGATTATCTTAAAGTGCTTAACAAAGTGTGTCTGAAAAGGATTGTACTATCATTTGCTACACACAGTGTACAGCCCAACATCAGAACACTCTCTCTCTGAACAGTAGACCCCATGTCATTGGAGTGTCTCTCTAAAACCCAAAACCAGTAAAGAATCACTGGTCTAAAGACCAGAAACTGAACTGGATCATAACTGAAAATTTCTAAATTGTCTTTAGAAGTAATTGAAGGTTAGAAAATTAGATAATAATTGTATCTTTCAATCCACAAACAAGTAAATTTTTTTTCCTTAAGACTATTTATCCAGACTTCCTGACTTGAGAGGGCTAAATTTGTATATTTTAGTTTTTTTTTCCCAGTTACCTGCAAATTGGGAGAAAGATGTAACAGGGTGTGCCCTTAGAAGGCAATTCCTCTTGTGGATCTCTGTAGTTCCATACACTCTTCCAATTGAATAGTACAAGTGGAGAATCTTGATTTAAATGTCTTGAGCCTGCCTCTCACAGTGACTCTCCTGATGTTCTCAGTGTTTGTCAGACTGCTAAATAAGATATGAAATTTTAGATTAACAGTCTCTTTACAAGAGCTGGGCTTACAGCTTCATGGCTGCTGAGATACTGTAACCTGTACCACTTACATCTCAGCTTCTCTTAATAACAATAATTCTCTCAGTAACAGAAGCCCATTAAAATCTGCAAAGTATTTTCATCTTTTCCATAGCTGTTTCTTCTTAACTTATGTTTCATGCAAAGTTAATATGAAGTTGTGAATTAATTTTTCTTATGTGTTGTAACTAGCACTGTAAGGCTACATCCTCTTGTTTCCCAGCATCTCTGGCCTCTTAAAATTGACTGTGTATTGTGACCAGGAGATATCAAGTCCTGAATCACTTTTACTTTTTTTTTTTCCTATAGAGTCCTCAAATACTTGTTACAAGATCACTTTCCTTGAGTTAGTTGCATGAATATTATACACAGATTTGGCAATATTTCTATGTTCATTTCAGGCAGGGAGCTGGGTCATGCTCTGCATTTAAGCTCTGTGTTGCAATCCATTTTTTTCCAAGCTCCTTTTGAGGCTAAGCAGCAGCATAACTTCAAAACTAGACTGCCTTTAAAATAGCATGTTTGTTCAGCTGGAAATAGATAGTTCAAATCAAAGTCCAACACAGTTCAAGCCTTGAATATATGTACCTCTTAGCAGTCATATGAATGTGCTATTCATAATATTATAACAATCATAATATTTAATATTATTTTTGTCTGTTTCTGCTCTGGCATTGCCTTGTTTTCTGCTGAAGCCTGATTACAATTAAGCTATTTTTTATTTATTTTTATTTATTTATTTTCATTTATTTATTTATTTTTATTTATTTATTTATTTATTTTATTACAAATTAAGCTATTTTTATATGCTTTTCAGAAATACTACAAATAAGATGTCATAAGAGTTCATGTGTGTCCAAATGCACACATATGACAGCACGAATGCCAGTTTGATACTAGTTTTAGTTTATTTTTTTAAAACCTGCCTGGCTTAGACTATGTCCTGAGGGCACAGTTTTGTTGTTAAAATAATACATATCTGAATTAAGACACTGAAAGACCATTGGATTTTCTTCATTCAAGAAAGCTAAAGCAGAATGAATAATTCACAGGAGGAGATACATTAAATTTGTTTTGCTGTGTGTTGTATTCATCTATGAACAGCCCGTGAATTCAGTTTGATTTATTAATTATTTAAAATTGTTTTCAGAGTGTAGGCTTTAGGAAACTGGGGAAAAATACAGACTGACCTTGCCTGGCTACTTGAAAGGAATAAGTAAATAATTTTGTTTCTTTGGATAATCACATCTGTTTTCTCACTGTTGCAGTTTCCTGAGAAGAGACTGTGCAGAAATGGACTCGCAGGCATCCCCAGTAGTGCTCAATATAGCTTGAAGTAAACGAGCTAGCATATAGGATTAATTTCTCAAATGTTAGCCCCTAAGTAATTCTGTAGTAATTGTTGGTTTTATAAAGAGAAAAACATTGTCAATTTCAATTTTTTACAGGGACATACTAGGAAAAAAACACATCAGGAAAGGATTTGAGCTTCTTAGCTTTCTGATAGAGGATGTTGATTTTGATAGTTTAAACTGGACATGATAGAGTATTTCTAAGATTCCTTGTGAAATGCTTACAGTTTTACTATCCCCCTAGGGTTTTACACTGTTGCTTTGTCTCAGCATAAGTCAGATAAAGCACGTTAGTGGAAAAATCCAGCACGGAAGGGCAAATTGTACTTGACAAAGCTGATCACCTCAGCTGATCACAAAGCAATCTACTTGGTTGATGTGGGGCAAGCAGTGGCCATTGCCTGGGTTTTTTCAGGCTTTTGATGCATTTTCCCACAGCCTTCTCCTGCAGTTCCTGATGTGCGATGGTCCAGACCTATGGTCTGTGCGGTGGGTGGGGAGCCAGCTGGCAGGTGGCACCCACAGGAGAATGGCAAACACTTCCTTTTGAAACTGGCAGCCTGTTAAAAGTGTGGTCCCCCAAGGATTGATATTGGGCCCAATTCCATTTAATATCTTCATAAGTGATCTGGATGATGGGATCAAGTGTACTCTGAGGAAGTTTGCCTCCAAACTGACAGGAAAGTGGACGTTTCAGAAGAGAGAGCCGCTCTGCAGCAAGACTTGGATAGACTGGAAGACTGGGAGTAGAAAAGCATTACGAAGTTCAGCAAGGACAAATGTAAGGTCTTGCACCTCAGGTGTGCAACGCAGACTGGAACCTACTTGGCTTGGGGGCAGCTCCATGAAAAAGGACCTGGAGGTTTGGGTGGACAGCAAATTCAGTACAAGTGAACAGGGTGCTACTGTGGCTCAGTTCATGCTGTTGATGCTGAGTTCATCAACAGGGGCATCCCCACAGCAGAGCGAAAGAAGGCACAATCACATTTCACTCAGCTCTTGTCAGGCCACATCTGGAATCTTGTGTTCAGTTTTGGTTCCTGCTATACAAAAAAGATGCAGATCAGCTTGAGAGGGCCAAGAGAAAGGCCATAAAGATGACCAAAAGACAGGGAAGCCTGCCTGCCATGTGAGGAGAGGCTGAGAGAACTGTGTTTGTTCAGCCTAGAGAAAAGAAGGCTTAGAGCAGACCTTATCACCATGTTCCAGTATTTAAAGGATGGCTACAAAGAAGATGGAGATTCCCTTTTTATAAGGAGTCACATGGAAAATATGAGAGGAAATAGGTACAAGTTATGCCTAGGGACATTCCAATTAGACAAAAAAAGGGAAATTTTTTCGCAATAAGAACAATCAGCCATTGGAATAATATCCTCAGGGAAGCGACAAATTCCTCAGTGTTGAATGCTTTCAAGATTCAGCAGAACTGGGTGCTGGGCCATTTTGTCTAGATTGTGATTTTGCCAAGACAGGTTGGACCAGATGATCCTTGAGGTCCTCTTTCAACCAGGATATTCTGAGATTCATTAAGAGAGAAACGTCAAAGAGGTTATATTTTTTCTCACATCAACTGCTGATTCTAACACTCTTCTCAAGTTTTTAAGCAGCAGAAGATTGGAAGTGTAGTGGTTTGCTGTAGTTTTATAATTATTTATTTTTGTCAAATTCATGCCCCAGTTACAAATTATGAGAGCTTTAAGAAGATTTTTTTTTAAATAAAATAGACAAATTATAATTTAATTGCATTTTTTGGAAGAATCAGAATGTTTTAATGAAGACAGGTGTCCTACTCACAACCCCAATGTTTAAGAAAAAGGTGAACTGCAGACAAGATGTGATCCCACATGATATCTCTTCTCTAAAATGCTGCAACTTAGGTTTCAAATCTTGATTACATTAGCATTTTTTCCCTGGTTTCTTGAGCTCTCTCAGGGTACATAAAAGACTCCAGCAAAAATTGGAAAGGAAGAAAAGGAAGCATGCCCACATAACTCTGTGGTTCAGATAAGGTCCATTCCTTGCTTTAGAGCCTTCTTATTTCATTTACGTGGGATAGCTGTTGACTAATGGTCATAAGTAATTCTTTGGGATCAATAAATGCTTCTTCCACATAGTTTAGTGTTCTAATCATACTCCAGAGTCATGTCTGTTCTTGCTGTGCTTTGGTCTGGGCAGTGTCTGTTTCTTGCCTGTGTGGTCATAAAGCTTGGAATGTCTGGAGAGTGAGGGCACCTCAGAGCAGCCTGGGTCCCCATGCCTAAGGAAGTCTGAAACAGGAGATGTTCATGGGGCTCTTTTATATTGTCAGTATTTCAAATTTTTGATAGTTTAAATGTGATCAAAATTCCACATGATTAGTCCTGCAGGGGTTTAACAAAGCAATCAAGCTTCTCTAGCATTTTTTTTTATTCCCTTCAAAGTGCCCCAAGTGAGGTTTCCCTAATTTCTTCTTTCAGTATGAATGCTGAATAGAAGATTTGGTTATCACATTGTCAAAAATTATTATTTAGAAGTGTGAAAGAAACAAGATAAATCAGTTGCATTGATCTGTTAATGAGCCAAAGCATGTGGAAAAATAGGAAGTTTTAGGGGCTTTGGCTGCTGAAACAGGAAAGGTCATTAATCTAGAATGGACCTTACCTTTCTTACTACCATTTTTCGCTAGTATAGACTGTTGACCTTATTTTTGCTACTACAACTTCTTTAAGAATTAAGTGTTATTTTACCTTCAATTGTGGCAATAGCACATATTATAGTCCTACTGCTGTAGACAGTAATTTTGTTTTGGAAAATGATCTATCAGTCTTTTGGCAGCTGACTGGGTATCTGGCTCTCTAGAGCTCTGGAAGGGTTTGGTAAATTACTTTTTGTGGTTTGATGGAAAAGTTTGGACCTCTGGGCCAAATGTACCAGAGATATACCTCTAAACATATACAGGAAAAAACTGTACTGACTGAAATATCTGTGTTGGATCTAGAGGTGCAGCAGAGCAACTTGAGGAAACAAGCCTGGTTGTCAGGAAGTTCATATGTGAACACAGTGACAGAGCTCAGGAAATAGTTGTCTAGCAAAACAGAAAACAAGACAAATTGAAGGTTTAAAATGAACCAGAAAACAGGTAAGAGTTATTTTATAGTAATGACAGAGAATTTTAGCTGTGATTATTTTTGCAGTCTGTGGGATTTATTTTTTTTTTTTTTGCCCAAAAAGAGTCAAAGCCAAGACATAGGGGAGAGTAAATGCAAAACTAGAGCAAAACAGCAAACAAAACCTCTGGTAAGACATAAAAGGGATTTTACTACAGAAATATACTTCACTTGTGATATATCAAACAGGTACAGAGAAACTGCCTCAAGTATCAGAGGAAGGTCTACTTAGGACATCTTCAAAAACAGCAGGATGTGCATGAACTCTTTACCTCCTTTTCCTCTAATATTTAATTCTTTACAAAAAGTGTTTTGTTTTTTTTTTTTTGTTTTTTCTTTTTTTTTNTTTTTTTTAAAGAAGCCTTTATTATTACATAAAGGAAGCATACTGAGTTCTGGAGAAAAGACCTGTACTGGCTCAGACTAAGCTGGATCTGGAGGTGGGAAAGTTTCAGGGAAAGGGCATTGCACTGTGATGATTCCTGGCAAGGTGGGGAAAACAAAGAGGTAAGTGCAGGCAGCAAATCCAACACTGGCAGGGATAAATTTGGAGGGCTCAGGAATACAATAAAATGCAGATAACATCTTTCATCTGCCAAGTGAAGGTGTTGTACCAGCCAGCTCAGGGGAAGAAATGGAAGTAAACTTGGATTAATTGGTAAAATGTAAAAAAAAAGTTGATGATGTGATGCTGGTTCTAAGTCTTGCACTGAGAAAGAGTAAACCTCATTCCAAATTGAATTTTATTGGTTTACTTTTGTTGAATACTTGCTAGTGCCTTTTTAATCACAGAGTAAACAACAGTGCATTTAAGTAAGTAATTGGAAAGAGACAAGCTAATTAAATAGTTCATGTTTATTACTCTGACAAAAATTATTAATTGCAATTAAATATTAAAAAACATTTTATCAGCAGTCATAGATGAACTTTATATCCTTAGAGCTTACATACATCCTGACTCCTGGGAACAGTAACATTTTGCAGTTCCAACTTCCAGTAAGCCTTGCACTGGTAAGCCATAATTTGCTCATGTTTTATGTAGTCTGCATCCCTCTATTTGGAGTTTGGCAGCCCTCAGCATGTACTTTCAAGTTTCTCTGGGTTTGTCAATTAATTAATTTGAAATACCCTTTATTTAATTAAAGTTATTGCTGATTCTGGGATGGTTACATTGTGAAGATTGTCTCTCCCAGCTATATACGAGAAAGTATTCTATACTAGGGAAACCTTTGAATTTCTTATAATGCATCTTTCTGGATGTATGGTGATTTTATTAGTAAGTTCAGAAACCTATCACTCATTTTCATTATAATATTGAAAATTAACCTTTTTCCCATATTTGAATTTTAATATGATAAGTTAAGGTGATGCATCTTTTTGTTCCATGATGTAGCCAGTATATGAGCCTGCCTTCTTCCTTTTTGCAGTTATTCCTGATATTATTTGTTGATAACCACGTGATATTTGGGTGAATGAGTAACGCTTTACCTGGGCAAAAGATTTTTCTGCTCTCATCCATATATCATCATTAAAGACTGAATAGTTTTTGGATTAATCCCACAGGCTCCAAGTCACTAACTGATTTGAATTGAAAGTTCCTGGATTTGGATAGCAATCAAAGTTTTAATGTTTTAATCACTTCTGCCAACTGTAAAGTAATCACTTAGCTAGATCCTAAGACTTTGGAAAATCAATCCTGTATTTGTGAAACGCTTCAGTGAGGAATAATTCAGTGCATGAGCTCAAAACAAAACAAAAAATCAGAATGCTCTCAAATTTGAGCTGAAAAGAACAGGGAATGATCAGTGTCTTATCCATGCTTCAAATAATGTATTGATATGAGTGGAATAAACCTCTACACCCCTACCTGAGTGAGTCCCAAAGTAATGAGACTGCAAGAGACAGGCAGAGAAGTTGCCATTGGCTTCTTTCCTTGAAACTCTTTATAGAGTTCTTGCTCAGCTGATGTTTTGGAAAGCCAGAACTATCCCAAAGTACTTAACATTTCTGTAACTGTGTTTGAAGTTAGAGATCAGGTGCTGAAAAGAAAGAGACAAGTTTTGGCTTCTGAATTGTAGAGAACATTCAAATACCAAACAAAAATAAGTCTCTGGTATGTAAACACTTGGGAATAGCTGTGACAAGGAAGGAAAAGCCATGTGTTAAGTGTTGCTTCTCTCGTCTGCAGGAACCTCAGTGCTTTTTCTTGAAGTATGTATTGCTGTCTTCATTCTATTACATAGCTTTGGCTCAGCAATATGTATTTATAAAGTGCAGATGCATGTTAAGTCTCATGAAAGCCAGTAGTAGCAACTCTAATCATAATTCAGTGCACAAATTCAGTCCTAAATTTTGTTGTTGCAGAGCTGTTACGCTTCTCGGTAGCGTGCTCATGCTCATGAGAAAATTATCTATAGCAGGTTAGTAATTAACTTGAGCATTTTCAAAATAAGAAACCCAACTATGTGAGATCTCTTCAGTGGTTCCAGCTAGAAAAAACTATCTTTAGTGCACAATTTGTTTTTATTTTCCTACATGTCTCTTCTCTCAAGAACAGAAATGTGGAGAATCTTGTCTAGAAAAGGAATGCAATTGTGGTGTAAATTTAGTGCCAACATATTCAGTGCCATGTATTTAAAGGGTTATACATCAGTGGTAATACACTCCTTTTAAATCATACTGGAACATTTCTGTAATTCTAATCTTGCAGCTTGGCACTGAAAAGCATGATGATGCTGCCCATACTGTACAGTGCCATCTTCTACAGTAGACTTCCAAAGTACTTCACTTAAAAAAAAAAAGCCAAAATGTAAAAAAAAAAACAAAGAAAGAAAATCTCCACCCAAATTCAGTTGTGAAACGCATTTGCTGCTAATGTAGTTCAGTGCTATAGATAGTGTTCAGTGCAAAGTTCAGTGCTATAGATTTGTTTCTCCATAAAGATGATCTTTTGATATCTTCAGCTGGAATATTTTCTTTCAATCAAGATATATTAAGTCATTATTTTAGTTAATAAAAAGATTTTGAACTTTCAGAGTCCCCAGGCATTTTCCCTTCTGTAGCCTAGAAGAGATGCCAAATTTTAAAAGGAACTTAAAGATTTTGACATGTCATTCATAGTAAATTCCTGGAATGATAAATTAAAGAGATTTATTTTTGCACAAGTAATGGAGATACAGTAAGCAAATTTTCTTGTTTTAGAAATCTTTATATAGTACAGACATTTTCTCACTCTATTTGTAGTGACGGGGTAGAAGATGAGTGAAATACTGTTGGATAAATGACTCCGATGTTATCTGACTACTAGTACCATTATCTCTCCTGGATCTGTCAGAAATATTCCATTATATAAGACAGACAGTGCTCTAGTTACTGTCTAGAAGACTGAAATAAAATTATTATACTGGCTAAAACTAACCTTTAGTTTCCTTCATAGGAAGCCGCTATTTCAAGAGACTTAGTTAAAATATTTTATTTCTGGCAATTGTTATTTTTATAGTGAAATGAATCACTGTTCCAAAAAATTTTAAATCCCCATTATGAGAACACTGAGGTTTTATACTGTAGAAAATCTATGTGTGTGTGTGCGTGTATATACACACACGTATATGTATATGTAGATTCACATATCTTCATCTTTGTAATGTTGAAAATTAATTGGAAATTAAAATACCTCTCTGATACATCGATTGAAACTAGTGCAACTTTTAGGTGGAAGCAGCTATTATTTAGCTTTGGTAACAGTATTTGTGCACATAAGTCTTAATTTACAGTTTACCTATGCTTTTGGAACCAGGAATTCAGACTCCTGTGTCCATGCATCTCTTCTCTGCTTGACTGCAAATGTATGTGACATTACACTTGTATGGTCAGCTTGTGAGATTGCCAATGTGTTATTCCAGGCAAGGCCACACACCCTCTAGACTATGTGACCAGCTCATTTATGTGGTGGACATTAGTGGTATGCTGCTAGTTTTTGTTTAATAAAGCAATATTTGCAGTGGATAGCATTTAGCTATTAAAAGTCTGGTTTAGGCAGTACATGATGTGCTGAAGTGAACACCAAGTTTTCTCTGACTTCACTCTGACTTGCACGCTTGTGTTTAAATCACAGCAGTCCAGGAAATTGCAACAATACTTAGATAACACATTTGTAAATTCCTGACTGATCCAAAAATGTTTGTCTCTCTAAAAGAGTCAGTGAGACCAGATATTTCTCATGTAGGTGTTTGGTATGATTTTTATTTATGTAAGTTCAGGTGAAACTGGCATCTGAGCAACAACCTATCCTTATCTTAAAACACATATTTACACAGAGATACCAGTGACTTTACATTTGACTAAAGTGTCTCAAAGATACATAATGCCAAACTGACTGCTTTCATGAAAGCCCTGGAACAAAGAATTTGGGATGCTGGATGACCCTGTAGACTTAGCCTCTCCCCATCCTAGACCCTGTTAAGCTATCAGTATTTTACAGAGTTGCAGTTATAAATAGAGCTGACTTTGGTGCTCAGGAAGAGATATTTACAGAAACCACTCTGTGCAGCCTTTGGATCCATAGCCATATATCCACTCACAGATGGGATGAACAAGGATCTCTGCAGAGATACCCCAGCCACCATGCCAGTGAACATGATGCTGTCTCCTTGCACTGCCTGCATCTCCAATGAGAAGAAAGCAGTCATTGTGGCATAGGACCCTCTGCACAATATGGTGATTTTCAGTTTGCCTTTTTTTTTTGCCAGGTCATAGTGTGGAATTGCTCTCTTTGCACTGCTGAACAGCAAAAATTATTCTGTCCCCATAGGCAAATCAAAGCAATGAATAGGTTACCATTAACTAGTTTTCTGATGTCAACAGTATGCCTCAGTATTCCTTTTTGAGTGATCATTCACTTCTCTCAGAGTGAAGATGATAGAACTTGTGCAACCAACGAAACTAGTATGCTGAAAATTACATGTAGTGATTTGCTGTGCAAATCAACATCGCAAATACTGCTACAGCATCACAATATTTTTTTTATTTTTGGTATCACAGACCTTGATGCTTTAATTCAAGTTACATGTTGCAGGCATTGGAATTCTCTGTGAATAACAGCCATTGATTTTCCAGTCTATTCTGCTCATTTGCAATTAATGAACTATCTTGATTTTTTTGATGGAACTTTTGGTGTTATTTGTGCTTTTTTAGTAAAGAAAATTTTTAGTGTTGGATAGTCTAAGAAAAACAGTTGTAGCGTGTAAATAGTGTGTAAGAGCACTGCATGTTTTTCAGCAGAAGACTGACACTTTTCAATTCACAGCCTAATAAGTAGGAAACAGGAAATCATTAATTTTGCAATTTCAGGATTGCCTTTCATTGTTATACTGATTGGTGCAGCTTTTCAGACTTGGAGTCTGATGGAATGATAGTAGTCACACTAGTACTCATAAATCAAAAGTAATGGCCCTACAGTTAGGAAGACTGGAAATTGTCTTTCATGTGTGAGCCAAGATATTTATAGCTGGCTTCCCTCCAGCTGCAAAACAGAACACACAAGGAACACAGAAGTGACTTCAGGCTTTTAAGACCATCAGCATGTTCAACTTATGCATCTGTTAGAGAGGAATTCCTTAGCTAATGGTTTAAGAGTGATTATTATTATAGCTTGTTTTTATTTGAATACCTGACTGGATGCAGTCAGTATAAGTTAGTCATGATGTAAATAAATAACTATTTAAACAGTATGGTTTTGCCCTTTCTTGCTGGTCACATTTGTGAATGCAATGTAAATGGCTTTTCCTTTGGTCAATAATTAATAAATAAGTCATGGTACTGAAAACTTTTTAAGTGGTAAGAGAGAAGGAAGCCCAGTGGTAGAAAATGTATAGTCTGTTCCAAAGACTCAGAGTTTGGAACATGAGGGCAAAGGAGACAGAAACAAGTGCTCAAGGCCTCATACACAGAAGAAGAAACACTCAGAAGTAAAAGCGTCTGCAATTTGTTTTGGACTATAGCTTGATTCTTCTTCTCACATTTATATATAGAACAAGAAAAATTTACATATCCAAGTAGCAGAGTCTGAAGCTGTAGAAGGATGAGACAGAGGAAATATTCTGGCTTCCTTGTGATACCACACAAGAGCAACTTATTTTTTAAATCATATTTCAGAAAGGTTTTGAACAACACCAAAGGTTGGGGTGTGACTACCATGACACAAGACCACCTAATCACAGAAATCACCAGACTTCAAGAAATCAGCTGGTCCAAACCCACGTCCTAACTCAGGATCAGTTGTACCTGGTTTACTTATGAAAAATTTCCATTTCATGTGTTCTTAAAGACACTGAGTAATATGGACTCTGCAGCTTCCCAGGACATTGTACTCTAGAGATTTCACTGCCACTGGGAAATGCTGAAAATTAGACTCACTATTTCTATTCCTGTACAACACAGAGGCAAAATACGCATTATTTCTCTGTAATACCTCATGACATGTTTTGTGATTGTTAGCACATCTTCCCTCAGTCTTCTGTAGAATTAAACAAGCTTAAATCCTTAAACCCCTCTTTGCAGCTTTGCAATAACCAGCTGCTATTATCAAGATGAATGAAATGCAGTGTTTGACTGGTTCCTGAGCAGATGCAAGATAGTTGGGCTCTTTTTTGAACTTTGGACACTGCTGGGAATGCTTCTGGCCCCTCAGGGTGACACAAAGATGAGGAAAAAAGCCCAGAAGCTCAGAGGCAAGGAAGAAAAGTCCTTTTTTTAAATGTGTGCTGGTTTCCCCTTTCTCTTTGGCTTGCAGGATAAATGGCTTCAGCCTCTTTAACTGGTGTTTGTTGTCAGTCCTGTGTTTTCTCAGACTTTGTTGAATGTGTTTCATGCCTCAAAAAATCAGTATCTCCTCCATGGAGTTTTAAACTAGACAGCAAGCTTAGTGAAATAAGTGAGCAAATGAATGGAAGAGTAATCCTTTTGAAGATACAACTCCTTGAAACTAGAAGAGTAATTCAGGGATGTATAATGCTGTGCTTATCCTCTTCTGATGCTCTTTAGGCATTTTACCTTATCTTCTGCCTCCTGTCAGAGACAAGGACGTGGTGTGTGTAGACCTTTGGGGTGCAATTCGTACCAAGGTAACTATTCAAATTTAATTTGCCATTCACTAGTCAGAACCTGGTAGACTACACTCATTACTCTTTTGCCTTTGTTACTGTACTAAATTTCTCTCAGTCAAGTTAAACTGGAGATGCTGTCTGCAAAGTTTAGATGAAAATTAGAGCTTTGGCATAGTGTAGATTGCTTCTCTTTTTGGCTGAATCAATTACTTTCCAGCGTCTTATCAGAGTTAGATTTATTAAGAAATAGTTTGGCCTTTGACCTATTTCTCAGAAGGTGCTTTTTCATATGTTCCTTCCTTGTTCCTCCTTTGACTTCTTCTGGGTCTAAATATTTATTCAGAGCAAATGAAGATATCCCAATACATAAGCTTAGCAGTTCTTTCTAATGTCTGTTTTTAAGATTGATTAATCAGTATGTTATAATAAAGTTACTTGGAATAAGTGATCCATCAATCTCACCATAACAGAATTATCTCTATGAGTCTAACAATACAGCCCTGAAAGACTCAGATGTATGATTTGACTGGGGAATTAATATAGACACTTTCTCTCACTTTATATGAAAGAGGGATTTGTGCGTCCTGCTGCTTTGCCTTGAGCTTTCAGGTTCCACTCACAAATGAAGCAACAGATTCACTGTCTGCAGGAGATGAAGAGTAACAGTGCCTCCTACTCCTGCCCAAAGGCAGTCTAGGAGATGGAGAGCTGCACTTCTACTTTGTGGAATTTTATGAGCATTTTAACAACTAAAATTTCAGCTTTGAAATTCTGAGGTTCAAGTACAAAGACATTTAGTTCAGGGCTCACTAGAAATCAGTCCCCAGTCTCCTTGCAAATTTGGCAAGCTTCAGCTAAGTGATGGTCCTTGGCTGAGGTTCAGATACCTATGGAAATCTTGCAAACAGAGTAGTTTTGGCAGTTTTCAGGCTTGTAGTGGGGTTGCTGTAGATATGTCCGGTGTTTAGTGAGTCCTATAACAGAGATATTAAAATAATAGCAAGTCCTTTACAGAAGTTCTGATCTGCTCACATCTTGAGAGGATATTCAATGAATGGAAATGTTTATACTCTTTATTTTTTTATCACAACCTTTTAATTAATTTTTAATGGAATCCGAAATCATAAGCATGCTTTCTTGCACTTCAAGGAGCAGAAGTCCATACTGAGATTATTTTTTAAAGTCTTCTGGCAGCTTTCTTTTTCAATTCATGTCTTACAGCTTCAAAAGGACAGAGCAGCTTGCATCTCTGACAATCTGTTGGTCTACACTTACTTATGTATGAGGCTGACTCAAACTCACCAAGAATCACATACAGTTTTATAGCCTTTGCAACCAACATCAATGAATTCAATTGACTAGAACAAATGAGATGACAAAGGGTAATGATGAGTGGCAGAAGAAATGAAAATCATGCAATTTAAGGACTGACATAGTCCTTGGTGAACATCAGTTACAGTAAGTATGTTTTCAAGGAGATAATTTATAATTCAAGACTTTTAATAGCAGTCTCTATTTTGCTGTTTTGTTCAAAGGATAACAGGGCATGACGACCTTTTATTCAGTATTGTACTTCCAGGATTGATCAAGGCCTGAGAGAGAGTGCTGGATCTGGAACATCATGAATAAACTGCTTCTGACCATTTCTGACACACTTACATTCCTCTTTCTGATGCAGCAAAATGCAGCTATATGGATACCTATGCACTGTTTTGACTTGTAGTTGACATTCTAATTTTGCTTCTAAACGGGAGGGGCAAAAAGCCAAATTTGTCATTTAACTGTATTGTTCTCATAGCCCTCTCACTGGCTGCAGTTCAAAATCAATATGAACAGTCAAAGGATTTTATTTGCCTGGGGAAATTGACAGGAACCACAGTTGCTTTCCCAGAACAGCTCTTCATGTGGATACTCAGCACCACTCTTCATTTTCCTGTGTAGGTAAGCTCTGAGTCAAACTCATGTACTTTGCTGCCTCCTTACTAAGTCCAAGAAAGTTAGCAGAGGCCCAAAAGAAGTAAGTGCTGTGTGCAATTTATGCACTATGTACAATATATTACAATTTGCTCAGCTCTCAGAAACTCAGTATTCTGAATCTAAAACAATTCCTTTAGTTGAGTAGGGAAAGCTGGAGATAGTATCTCTCCTTCATCCTGCAGGTTAACCAACACAAAGTCTTTGCTTGCCCTCCTGTTTCTCCTTGCCCTACTTCCTTTTCCTCCCTGGTCTTGGGAGAAGCACAAGGTGAATAATGCATAGTACCCCCAAAAGGAAGTACTTAAGGTTTCCACCTCAGGGGCTCCTTAAGGTTAAGCTAGAGATAAACCATTCCAAATTCCAGAAAGAGATGAGCCTTTCTTGAGAAACAAAACTGACTGTAAAATCATATGAATGTTTTCAATCCAGTTTTAGACACATGGCCTAGCTTTGGTACAATCAGACTCTGTTACAGCAACTGATCAATTACAATAACTCCAGCAGAAAAAACCCTTTAGTCCAGCAGTAGTTTGCTTTGTGAGCATAATTAACATACCTCACAAGACTGATCCTGAAGACAGTAATCCTGTTCATCTTGCCTTCCCCAGTGAATGCTATATTTAATATCTAAATACACATTTCTCCTTATGTTCTTACTGTTTCAGCACTTAAATTGAGCTCTGCATATAAAATTATCTCCCTAAAAATACTGAAAAAGTATATTGAAGTGAAATTTGATCTGTCTTTATAATGTTGATTTGGCAAATGCCAAGTCCATGATTAAGAATAGCCTTCTAAAATAACAAACATTTGTTCAGATGTCAGGAGTTTGCTATAGTGAAGCTAGCTGGTTTTTGCCTTCTTTCAGGCCTGACAACTTTCTCCGTGGTGACTCATCTGATTTTTAATAGCTGTTGCATAACACTGGTTTTCATTGTGCTTGTTTTGTTTTCCACCATATGGAGTTTCTCAGGAAGAATATACTTTAGAAGAAGGAGCTGATATAAATGCACTGTTCCTTTACAATTCTTCATTTTTTTTGGAAAGGTGGACAAAGATAAGTTATTATTCATATGCAGAACGACTTAGAGGCTAAGGGCAATCAAACTATCAGCCTTTAATTTTGTAGGCTTTTCTGTGGGAGATTTTGGTGTATGTGAATATTTCAAAGAACAGTAAATAAAGTTAATTTCAATTATCATTAGACTAAAAATAGTGGCCAAGACGTAAATGAAACAGAGTTCTCTCTTATATCTTGTATATAAATAACTGGAGCATTACTGAAAACAGAAACTAGGCGTTAGACTGGAAAAACAGATGACTGTATTTAGATGTACAATGGATGACTTTTCTTTAATAGCAATTCAAATTTACACAATTTCTGTTTTGTGTAAATGTATTTAAAACCAAAGTCAACCCAAAGCCTGATGGGAGAGGGAAGTGGTGCAGAGCGAAGCAAGGACAAGTGCCAAGTTTGCTAGAGTGAGGTGAGCTGCCTTTTAGCTTCTTCCAGGCCTGAAACCAGCTTGTGTGCCAAGCAACTCCTTTATTAAGAGGTCAGAGTATCTTCAGGAGACTGGGGATCTACTGGGCTGGGTCAGCGTGCTTTCTTCCACCTCTACCTCAGCACAGCTCAGTGGCAGCTTGCCCCTCTCTCCCTTCTCATCCACTCCTAGTTCTCGCTCAGTGCTGTGATGTGTTTTAGCTTCAGCCTTCCTCAGATTCCTCTTTTGGTATTTGGTCCAGTAATCTCACTTGAAATCTTGAATTTTCTCTCTAACTGGGTGACAGATGACCTTCTTTTGAAAGCTTTGCCTATCTTCAAAATAAGGAAAACTTACTGCAAAAATTGGAAGAAAGCTGCTTGCTGTTGTATGGCTCTATTCTAGAGCTGAACCAATGCACTGACAAAAGCACAGAAATTTCAAACACTTTTTCTTACCTCATTCTCTCTCTAACCCAAAAAGCCCCTGAAATCTTTGAATTCCAAAGTCCTTTTGAAAAATGTGGATTCACAACTCATGGAAATGATTTTTAGAAAATGTGAATACGTTTCCCAAAGTGCTTTGTAAATAAAAATATTTTTAGAAATATTTTTTTAAATATTACTGTTAAATATTTGATTTACAGAAGTCTTTAGCAAAATTGCAACCATGAAACCATGATTTGTTGAGATGAAACAAATGCAATTATATTTATGGATTAATTCATTAGATGATTTGGCTGTTTCTACTTTGAAAGTACAGGACAATGAATTGAGGTAATGAAAGCAAAACTAAACAATCTTTCATGTAAATAAAGGATTCTGCTTTACCTCAAGTGAAAAGAAAAAAGTTATTTTTAAAGGAAATTAACAGCATACTCAAAAGTTCTTGTTCCATTCTAATATTGTGCAGAGTATGTATAACCTGTTCATCAGCTCTATTAGAGTGCCAAACTGTAAGGCTCTTTTCAAGTTTTTAATGCCATGATTAATTAACTAAATATTTTGCATTGGCTTTGCCTTTGGCACCTTAATATGAGTTTTCCTAGCCCCTTATTCTCCTTGGTGTCATCTGATCTGAGCTTTTACTACCCATGAGAAAAGACTAGGGAGTTGTGTTTAGCCCTCACTTCAGCAAAGCCCATTAAAAGACAAAGCTTGAGCTTGTTTTATTATGAATTTTCTCTTGCTTTCCCCTGTGCTAAATGTAATAAACCTGAAAACAGGTGCACTGGCTCAGTTGGCATATTTTCTGCTTGCTCTCAGACAGTCCTTAGCAAAGATGCATAGTAAAATGGTGCACTATCTCCTATCCAACCGTGTGGTTTGAGTTTTCTAATATCCTGATAAAATTGCCAGCAGGTAGAATTCTAGCTCTTCAGAGCAAGCTACAATTGACTTTCCCATGCAAAGACAATTTCCTAGCTTTGCCCATGAGTAAGACTAAAGTGAAGGATGCAATATGAAGTTGGCATAAATCCACCAGAACCTCTGTACTCATTCTACTGTGCTATGAAAATCTCACCCTCCACTAACATAGACAGCAAAATAGCTGGGTCAATTATGTCCTATGTTTGCAACAAACATCCTTTGAAATTTTCAGCTAAAGCAGAATGCAAGTACAGCAATTCTGTCATACATCCAGGCTTATATTCTCAGCTTAGAAAAAACAAGGTTTAAGGAATCACAAAATTTCTGCTAACTCATTTAATTACTTAGGTTCCATTGGTAAAGCCTCAGCAGTCCACAGGACGGGTTAAAATATATTTCCACTGAAAATGACAGGTTTAAATTTTTATTTACTAGTAAAAATAAAAATGTCTTGTTTTCTGGTAATTAGATAATTTCATATATTGAGACATTACCTATAAATAGTATACTACAATACTTACAGTAATATGACTTGGTGTGGAACAGTTTATGCATTTCTATTATGGGCAGCTGATATTTTCCATTTAAGTTAACATAAAAAACTCCAAAAATGGAAAAAAAAGAACAAAATAATAGCCATAAAAATAAGGAATTCTGAGGCTCTACTGTCTCTAATTTTAATGAAGACAAATATGAAATCTTTGGAATAAAGACAGAATGTAGTTTTTATGATATTGTCTTTCACTGGCAAAGAAGTGGTTCTAAAAATTAGTTTTTTCTATTAGGTAGAGACCATGTTCTGGCAGGGCAAAGTGGTGTTCCAGAAGATGATTGTAATATTTGGATACGGAAGTAGAGACAACTCAATTAGAACAGAAAAGATTATTTAACTCTGTAGAAAATTCTCAACTGCGTCTGGAGCACTGGCTTGTTAAAACCTCTGTATTTTTTTCAGAAGTGTGATGGGCTTTGGGACAGTACTTAGGAATCATTTGATGTCCAGAAAAGACATGGTAGTTAGAAAACCTGAGGAAACCCAAAGAGATTAGTACATTGAGAAGCAGGTTGGAGGCTTACATGATTATCCTTCTAGTATTTACCTTGTAGAATAAACTTTTAATAATAGGCTTTTATTATGTCCAGCAGAGAATCACATAATGAGAGCCAAATGGTAGAAAATATCTTCAGACCAGAAATGTGAATAACTCTTAGTAGAGAGGGTAAGCAACACTGGGCAGCAGTGTTTAAAGGCAATTAAGAGTTTTGATGTGTTTCCCACACAATTTGGAAAGTAGCAACAGGCTTTCTCCACACTGCGTATGCTTTACCTTACAGTAATTCTTTACTTTGAAGCCTTTGGACTTTAAAATGTCAGTATCAATGACAAAAAACATCCCCCCTCCTTCTTCCCCTTTTAAGGGTGTATGGAACAATCATGTTACCTTGAAAAAAAACTTGATTCTAAAAGAAACTAGGAAAACTTTTGAATTTTGCCATTAAAAACAAAAGTAAACATCACAATACATTTCTATACTTCATGTGCTGGTTACATAAGAGCCAGAAAACCCTCCAACTCCGAAATACTCTGAAACTGTGATGACTGGGAAAATGCTTACATTAAAACCAAATGGATTGATTTGGTAGGAAGTGAATCACACAGACTTGGATGTCCCTCTGCTACCCTTCAACACTGTTTGCTTATTTTGCTAATTCTAGAATGCTGCATTCATTTTCAGAAGATGACTATTGAGCATCAATACAAATTCGTTTTCCTACCTGCTGGGCATTTTTTTTCCCAGCCTACTCCTTTTCAGAACTGTTAACACCTTTTGATCCTTATCTGTTTTCAGCTACTGTTGCCCAAGAAGCTATAAATGAGAATTTTCCAGCAGTGTCCATTACAGAGGATTAAATTTATAGAGGAAGGTCCACTGTAACTTGTCACCACCACCCCTTTTGCAGCCTTTGTCAGCATCCAGCTGCAGCCAAGCA
>WBNO01024459.1:0-57247 GCA_013400575.1 Peucedramus taeniatus
TCTCATTATCCATCTATAACAACAGAAACAGAGAACTCTGGAAAACCCTCCCTGGAAAACACAGTCTGACTTTGCAGAAGGTGGTTCTTGGATTGGGATGGTGGTGCAGAGGAAGGTGAGATGTTGGCTCTTGCTGGGAGCTTTTTTCCTCCATATATCTGTCTGCCTTTCAAAATACAAATTAACTTACCGAGATTCACCAAAACACACCGGTTTTCTGGATGTTAACAACATTCCGGCCTGCCAGTGTATGATGTCGATGATGAAGAATGTCTCTGTGAGGAACTGGGGGAAGTGCTTGGATTGATTGTTTTTCTCCATGGTGCTGCCTCCTCTGGCCCCAGACCCAAGGAGATCTGTTGTGCTTGCCATCACACAGTTCACACTCAGGGCTGTTTTCATTACTGATTACACCTGAAACGTGTCTTGAAGGGCTGACAGAGAAACAAAAACCACAACCCTATCTCAACAAAAACCAACCCTTCCACGTTCAGTCCCAAGATGTTTAATATTCCCAGGGAGAACTGATTTTGTTTGGAATGATTGCTAAACCCGTTTGTTTTAGTAGCTAATTCTGTTCCAATGACTGAGAAGTAGGTGCCATTAAAAGAGCTTTTTCGGAAGTGCTGACTATTCACTATTTTACTGACAGGCAGCAACTTCTGAAGAGAGAATCACCTCATTTTTCTTCGTTCAAGACACAGGGAAGCCATTTTGGCAGGGAGAAGACCAAGGGGTATTTGGGGCAGCCAATGTATTGCTGTATATTTGAATGCCATTGCTTTTTATAGCTGTGCAGATGTGAAAACTGCCAACAAATTTCTTGTCAGCACTGCTGTGATTATTCTGTGATTTCAGTGCAAGTCTCAGCAACTGCTTACATTTCCTCCAAGCTCAGAGAAGCATGTCTCTGCAGAGAGGAATTCAGGATATGGTATTCAGCTTAATCTCAAAATCCAGATGCTTAAAGCAATGTGGCTGTTGGTTCTTTCCCTTGAAATGGCAGTCTTGCATCCCCCTCCCACTGCTGCTCAGGTCATGGGGCTGGCAGGTATTCCACTGACAGCCATACCTGCTGTGCTGTCTGCCTTGCTTTCAATAACAATGATTTCTAACCTTTCCAAGTTAAAAAGCTTGACCTTATTGCTCAGCACAGGCTTTGCTATTGAATTAGCACAGAGAGAGAGAGCCACTAAGTCCCTACATAAAGCTGAAAAGTATTTTATTTACCTTTCATTTCAAAACTTCCTTTCACCAAGTAAAAAATTAAAGTAGATAAGCAGTTTGACCAATAGCCAACCTTCAATATTACTGTCTTGTCTGCAAATAGATTAAGGGCTACAGTCATAAATTATTTACTTTTAATGTCACTGCAGAGTAAATGTTGTTGCTGGCTAAATTCAAGATGAGCTTCTTGATTATTAAAAAGGATTTTTGGTACTGAATTTTTGCAGACTGGCAACATAGTACAGACATATCGAGACAACCCCATGTTCCTTAAAACAGCTTTTATCTTGCTTTTCCAAAGCTTGAATATTCTTGAAAATGCTTTTTCTAGCACATCTTAGGATTCTTTGTGCTTTTTAAACAACAGCTTCCTTTTCCTTTCCTCAGCTGAACAACACTGACAGCTGGCAGCTGCTGTGACTAGGATTCAGAAATCCTAACTTCGTCTATAGGTGTCTAATTTAGGGTGCTTTTCAGAACTCCCTATTTAGTCCCTTCCTAACTTATATAAAGACTAGTATCTTTAAAGGACAGGTCACACATTTCTTAAAGAATTGGATTTGTGATGTTTCTGGCTGTATCATTTTTCTCCTGGGAATGTAAATGACAATTAGACTAAATATAGACAACAGAAGTGACATAAACCAAGTCTCCACATCAACATAAAATCCTTGATTATATATTTCAACTTGCTGTTTTTAAACTGCCTGTCCTAAAACTAAGGACTACCTCACATGAACCTGACATGAGCTAAGTGGCAAAGTGCTCCTTCCTTTATCTAAATGTGGCCAAGCTTCATCTATTTCCCATGCTGAATGACTTTGGATTCACTAGGCAACACTGGATAAAATGACCACTTCTGGTGCAGAAGAGCACATGAGAAAGCTTGCAGGTGATTCCTACACATCCCACTAAGGAGTCTCTGTGTGGGGTGTCAGTCATGGTCAGATGGGAAACTCTCTAAGAAGAAATGGCAATGGCCTTGGGATTTGTATTACTCTCAGATATATGGGATTATCTGGGCATGCTTTATCTGATTCATGTCATACCAAAACCAAGGCAGTTTCTGGGTTTTGTAAGAAGTTAATTATGTATTCCTAAAGAGTGAAGTCCTTCAGTCTAATTAAAGTAATTGGTTTTTACGTAGAAGTACCTCTTACAACGTGAAGCATGGAGTTCATAATTTCTTCTGGCCTCAAGTCCTAGGAAACTCTATTGAACAAAGCAGTAGGATCTGACATGCTATAGAAGTGCACAACTATTTCTTCCCATATCCATCTATTTGGACCATTGTTTGTCTTGTTCTTTTTGTTATGGTAAGTTCAGATATAAATAACCGGTTATAAAAGTCTTTACAGGGAAAAGAAACAGTGAATGAGATATCAACTACCTACAAATATACTAATAAAATATGGAATTATAATAAAGATCCATCTTATAAAACCCACACCATTTAAAAATGGGATCATCTTAATGATACCTAATCTATCAATGAGAGAAATGCAAAGATTCAATTTTCTTTTGGAAAACATTTTGATGTGTGGAATTCATCACAATTCCTCCAGCAGGTCAAATGAAATAAAGCAGCATCAAATTTAGATTGCAGTCTCAGAACTGTGATGGCAATGTATCACATCTTGCATCATTTGCAAAGTCTCAATGCAGTTAGCAACTCAGAAAACTGTGATCAGTAGCATTTTTACTGCTGAAGTCTACATCTCAAACTCAAGAATATATCGCCACAGTGATGGTAATTTACTGTAGAATAAGGTATAGAGACAAAAAGTGTTATGTCTCTGTATTCCCACTGGTGCACTATACATACATACACATATGTATTACTGTGCACTACACCTTTTTCCCTTTTGCTTTCCTAGACAGTGGAAGAGGATGAAGTTTATCAGCCAATAAAAACTATAGCAAATACCGGACAAAGAAATAGGGGAGTTTAACATACTGCCAACATTCCAAGGTCAAGCTCCTGTGACATGGATTGCTTTAGGGAAGCAGAGTAAGCAAAGTACAAACATCCAGCTGCCTCAAATAGGAATAGATATAAAACTGTCCTATCTGCCTTGTGTGTTGATCTGGAATTTAAGTTGCCTTAATTGCTATTAATCTTCATTTTGCTGTTTCAGTAATGCATTAGAGAAATAGGAGATATTATGACACATTTCCTTGTCAAACCCAGTCATGAACTGAGCAGTACACTGGGAGAAAATGATTGAGGAAACCGTTGAAGTGGAATAAAGTTTTTGTACCATGCAAGAGGGCTGAGCTTGCTATTCTAGCATGCTGATCAAAATGCCAACACGCAGGATACTTAGTTTTCCTGACCGATTTGGCTAATTTTTATAACTATTTCTATTTGTGTAGTATCTAATTTCAGATGGAATGAGTAGTATTTTTTTCCAAATAAGATGTACATTACAGATAGATTGTCCACTGACTTATGGCCCTAGCACAACCTGAAAATAAAGACTTTACCAGAAAAACTGTATTAGTTATTCCCCAAACTGTATTAGTTATTCCCCATCAAAATATCAAACTAAACCTTCCAAAAGGAAATTTAGGACTAAAATAGAATGCTCAAGAGTGACATACCTTGTGTTCCAGGTATTTGCTTGATGAACTGGTTTTAAATATACATAAAGACTCCACCCAAATCCTGGTTTTGATTGTGTTATGAACAGCACTGTCAGAATGTTATTTCTAGACTTTTTTTTTTTGTTTTTTTTTTGTTTTGTTTTCCTGCTGTCAACTTTATTGTCCTCTTTAAGTTCCATAATGCCTTGGGTTGCAAATGCAAGGTGTGGTTGGGGGTGTGTATTCTGTCACCATCTGTTAGAGGTGGGGCAGTTCTCTTCTGTTAATTGGGCCACCTGTTAAAACCAGGTGGGGCACTTTGCTTTATCTCTTCCATGACCAATCCTCCCTCCAGGGAGACATCTGCTGTTAATGGGCCATTGAGTGTCACTGCATGACTGATAAAATTACATCATCCCACTGTGAGATGCTCCACCCAGGGGGAGGAGCCAAGCATTCCTACCTGGAGATAATCTGAGATATGGAACACCACAAGCAGCCTTTTCACTAGATTCCCAGAGAAGCATCATTCTTTTCCACAGGTTTCCCAGAGGAAGGCTGGGCCCATCTACACCACCACTGGATCTTCCTAGGAAAACTACACCCTTCTACAGGATCACTGCTCCAACAGAACCACGCCTGCCACTCCAGGAGGATGCAGCCACCATTTCGATGAACTGCTACCAGCACCCTGACCCACAGGGTGTCAGGTCATATTCTGACTCTGTCAGTGTTGTTTTAAATTACTGCATTTTTATTTTACTTTTCTTTTTTCTCTAATAAAGAACTGTTATTCCTACTCCCATATCTTTGCCTGAGAGCTCCTTCATTTCAAAGTTATAATAATTTGGAGGGAGGGGATTTACATTCTCCATTTCAAGGGAGACTCCTGCCTTCCTTAGCAGACAGCTTTGTTTTCAAACCAAAACACATAAGCATAGATTAACTTCATATTTGTGGGTGTACACTTTATTCCTATAGCAGATGATACTTCAAAACTTTATTGGAGGACCAGATAATTTTCTATTAAACATTAAATGTGCACCCACAAATGTCAAGTTTATCTATGTTCATCCTGCCTTAGATGCAAGACACAAGCCCAAGTTAAAGAAACTCAGTGAGAGTCAGAACAAAATGTGTTCTATACCTAGTGGATGAAACAAATGTGCATTTTGAAGAAGGTAAGTGGCAATTATACCTGATATTTCCTGAGCTGCATTCTCCTGCAGAAGATTATGTTGATACTAGCTGATCCCTTTGCCTCATGATTAGAATGATTTTGTTACAGGTTCCAGGCTTTGGTTCTCTCTGGAATTCACATCATAACTTTGTCTTCTTAACAAGTTAAGTGAAGACGCACTTCAAGACCTAAATTTTCCAAGCTTTGGATAAGTAGATGTTCTACTTAACCTAGATCCAAAAAGGCTAATCTGCCATATTTTACTTACTGTTTAATAAAATCTGAACTGATCCAGACCCCTATGTTTTACTGAAGTGCTCCCTATTTGCAACTGGCATATCCAAGGCAAAGCTGTCCTGCAGAATTTTCTTGTGGTGGATCTGATTCCTGCTCTTGAGTTATAACTTGATAGCATAACTCGTACACACTGTTTGCTGAGCCTGCACTTTTGCCTTAATTTTTAAGAGTTCTCTGTTGAGCAATTCTGCAAGGGCTCAAAGGGCAAAGCTTGTACAACAGTTCTCCTGACCCAGTTCTCCATCAATCTTCCCAAGTTACCAGACAAGCAATGAAAGCAGGAAGCTAGACTGTAAAAAAAAAAAAAAAAAAAAAAAAAAAAAAAAAAAAAAAAAAAAAAAAAAAAAAAAAAAAAAAAAAAAAAAAAAAAAAAAAGGCAGAGGATATCTAGGTACTAGAAGATTCCTGTGGTGTCATAGATCTATATTGCTAATAGAGGCAGGGATTTATTGACATAGGGATGATTCAGATCAAGACTCACCAGAGTATTTAATCCACAGAAGGAACTTCTTATGTGTCTGGTTATCTTTTGTAATACCATCCTTTCTTGAGGACATGAACTCATATTTGCTTAAGTAGGTTATTCATTAAATCATGAATTACTAATTAGATCACTACTTAAAAATGAGATAAGAGGTGCTAGAGCGAGACAAAAGATCAGGATATTTAGTAGGCCACAGGATTATGACAGTATTTATGACCCATGAGGGTGCAATCACAAGCCATGAAAAATACCCGAAGATCATTGTATCCACACCGTTCCATAGTAGAAATCCATTTTGACACCCTTCCCCCAGGCCCTCCCCTGAAGGAGAGCAATCATTTAATCTGTGTGTGAGCCCAAGATCTTGTTTTCTTCAGTTACTGAGGCTCCATGACATGGTGGCTAAGGGCCCATCAGCCCTTATCAGCAATCCATCAGCCTTTAGGGCTATTTAAATTCTTGGTGCTCAAACCAATTTGGATCTTGAGACAGAAGGGAAATTTTCCAGAGTAGAAATCCATTTTGAATTTAGGTAAAATGTGCTTCTTTGAATTAAGTCTGTAGCTTGCAAACAGAGCTGTTTGGTCTGCGTTCAGTGCTGCCTGTTCTTGCAAAAACCCCATGCTTGAAAACTGCTTCAGCCAAAGGACTGAGATAACAGGGGCCCCTTGAACCTTGAAACAGACGGAGCCAGACGGGGCTGAGATTGCAGGTGACAGGGCAAGCTGACCCAGGAGCTCTTTCTGTACTTTCTGATAAAAAACTAGCTGCAAGTGTAACTAGCTTTAAGTGTAATGTGAAATCAGTAAAATGAATATGCATGAGACTATATACATATGTATAAGCAAGGGGAGATAAGAAGGCTTTGGGAATTCTCAGGGGTACACATGTCCTTTAAGGGGGACAACGATCCCCAGATGTGTCCAGTGCTGTAATAAACATACTGGCTTTACAACTTCTTACAAAAGTTGTGGGGTTTCTTTTCTTTCCACAAATCAATCTGGCTGCTGCAAGTGGAGCACACCTGGGGGTAAGATCTGTTTGTAGGCCCATCACTAAAACTCAGTGAGCTACTAGTTCTCTAAGAAAAAAAAAAAAAAAAAAAAAAGTAGAAAAATCCCAGCATGATTCATATTGAAATATTTAAAATATTTTATGATGCTCCTCACAGAAAGATGTAAGGAGAATGAAAACCGTCATGCCAAAGATGAGCATTTCTTGTACAGAAAACACCTTATACTAACACTAAGTAGTGCTCAGCTGAAAAAAGAATCCATAATTAGGAAATGTGCCTTTCAGAACACTAATAATGGGAAGGAGTTTTGAATTAACGTCATAATGTAATTAAAATCAGCTAAATCAGATAGACTCAGCCCCAAAATCTTCCATTTAAAACCTGTCACATCATAGCAGTCTTCTTCTCCAGACACCAAATCCATGGGAGCTGCACCTCAAGCACAGAAATTAATGGGAGTATTCCGTAATGCTGGCTTTGCAAAAGTCAGGATCCTGTATTGTGTGTGCCTCATGTTCTTGAACATAACAGCAGCATTTTCTTAACTCTACAACTTTCCTTCATGCAAATGGCTATTTATGTGTGTGTGTGTGTGTGTGTGTGCAGCTAGTTAATAACTTGACAGGCATTTCAGTGCCTTAGTAGTTCTAGAAGTTGCAATATTTTCATTTTAAAGGTGTCCAAACAAATTATCTGTTAGAAATAAACTGCATGGTAGCACAGTAGGAAGCAGAATTTAGCAGGCGGAAGATCAAAAGGAATTAAGTGCCAGAACTCTAGCCTATGTGCTTATAAAAATTGATTTGACTTATTAAGTTTAATGCAAAAGGGAATTGCATGGTGTGCACTGCTTTCCTGTTGGTTTTTAAAAACTGTGAGATCACATCTCCCCTGCTGACATCCATTAACTATGCCCATGAATATCTGAATATAAACTGGGTGCTCCACGTTTTTGTTTTTTAAACTCATATTCAGCATTTTTTACATAAGCACACTAACTGGATTCACACACAAAAAACCTGCTAACAGCTACTACTTCCCACTCATGAAATGATCACTTCTATTTCCCATACTGATATGAAAAAAGTAAAAACCTTGATTTAAATTTTTTTTCTAATAATCCTCTCTTTCAACAAAGCATGGAGGTGGTGTATCATGATGAGGTAAAAGTAACCATTAAAAGTATTGTTTTATACTAGATAATGTTATTTTGTGAGTTTGGGGGTTGTTTTTAATTCACACTGAAAATTACCTTGATTTGTATCAAGTATTCCTGTGGAACAGTGTAAATAATGAACCTCTTTAAACTTAACTGAAACTACTTACAAGCAAGTAATTTCTATTTACATTAGGACTTGCAATCAACCTCTAAAACGTTTTGTAATCTTTGGATGTGACTACAATTTTTATCAATCATAAAAGAGACTGCTTTGATGCATTCTTACACTCCTTACCTTCTCAGCTGAGCACTGTCCTCGTCCCTTGCTGCTGGGAGAATGTACAAAGTGGTAAAGCCATTTTTCCTTCAAAATCTTTTTGCCTGTACGAGAACGTTTGTGCACAATACCTGTTTGGCCAATCAGCAACAGCCCTTACCTTACAACAATCTTGTTGTTGTGACAAGGTTATTTTTAATATTTATGTTGAAAATCCTGTAGTCTATGTCCATCGTAGCTGCTACCACAGTCACAAAGCAGCAAAATCTTCTAACTCCAAGAACATCTCAGGTGAAGACAAAAGTTGAATGCAATCTAAAATGCAGAGCTTAGACATAACCTTCCTTACCTAGTTCATAGATCTCTTTGCTCCCTGATTTTATTACCTGTGTTCTTATTTTTTATTACATGTTTATCTGCTGAGTGCTTCACATATATCCCATGAGCTGAACTCTGAGTTCCCTCACATAACCACCACAACACAGCTGTTCTCTGAAAAGAGAACCCACCTGCCATGATGCAGTGATGGGGTGATGGGGGACAGTTGTGCTTGTCCATTAACCCCCAACACTAGAACATAGCTCATGTTGCTGAGTGGTAAGAAGGCTGGGATTTATTCAGAGGTTTGTTTTGGGATTAGAGTTCCAGTTGAGCCTCTCTGAGAGCTGCCATATTACAGAGCAGGCAGCAGAATTTGGCTGCTGGAAACCAGTCCAGATGTTAACCACAGTAACATCAATCTCATCTTTGTCACAAAGACTTTGAGTTTCCATCTGCAAACAGAATCAAGTCAGATGACTCCATTTATATACATTGTTTGACACAACCTTATCACAATTTCCTGGTACTCTGGTCTTGTTTGAAAAATAGGAAGAGCCAAACTGTAATATTTCATACCAGAAAGAAGTTAAATTCAAATAGAGAGTATTGAGAATCTACCTAGCTTCAAGAAGGAAAGCAGACTTAACCTCCTATTTATGTGATGTTTTTTAAATGCTGATAGGTGCCCAAGAAAATTGGGTTCTACATCTTACTAACAAAACCAGATCCCATTCAGATGCTTTTGAATATTTTACTTCACTAAAAAAGTCCTTCTAGACTGTGTTCATGGCATTTCCTTCTGTGTGCAAGTTCAATTACAGGAAACTGCCATCAACTTCCTTGCCATGACCATGAGTAAGTTCTTCCTGTGTGGGGCCTTGTACAAACAAAATGTTTTTTGCAGTTCTGAACCAAAGTTCAGAAATGCTAACGATTCTCTCACAATGTTATGTTAATGTTAATGAACCTCTCACAAAACCTGGTCCTTGGAGTTTCTCACCTGAAGTGCCCCATTTCTGATTCTTGCTTGTGAATAATGACTTTAGGACCAGACCTTAAACTTTTCTCCCTCTAAAAGATAACTTCTGAGGAATGGTATCACCCAAGGGGTGAATTCTACTCTGCTTATCTATGACAGTTGTTCTAATTTTGTTCAAGTCAGCAGTCCTGTAAATTGCTGCAATCAAAATTATTGTTGCATGAAAAACAGATACAACATGTAGACTCTGCTGGAGAAAGATAGCAATATTCTTTCCTTGTTCTTCTGCTGTTATTCTCCCAGCTTTGTACCTGCGGTCTGGTACTGGAGCAGACACTTAGGAAAGTGATTTCTACTGGGACAGAATTAGCCCCTTCCTTCCTCCTCTTCCTGTCCCCTGACTGAAGCCTTTTGTTTTCATGAGAGACTCCAAGACACACACACACGAAGATCCTAACCTGGCAGCAGATAACTGTTGTGACCAAGCCCCACTTCAGTTAGTGACAACAGTCATGAGAGGAAACAGCCAGCCAGGGCTTGAGATCCTCAAACTCCTGACAGGAATGGCAAGATTCCAGTCTGGGAAACACCTTCCCTTTTGCATTTCTCTCTCTCTGTTTATTTTTTCCCCAGAAGCAACTTAACATTAGAGTCACCACATGCCACCAGACATGCTACAAGCCAAAGCTTTGTTCATGTGAGCCTATCTTTGGTGCCACCCTTACAATAGCAAAATTGTATTTGACTGCTAGAAATATCACGAGTTCAATTTTTCAACTGATAATATGTCACTGCCTCTCCTATCCTGCAACATATAAAAATATTAAAATGTAAATATGTATGTATATACATGTAAACAAACGCATGGAAGAAATCTTTCAATTCAACATCTTATCCCAGCTTATTTAGAAGCAGTTTACATCTACTCCTCTAATAATGTCAAGAATTTTCCCTGCAGCAGAGCAAGTACATTTATGTACTGGGTTAGGACTGGGCACAGCCAGCCTACACAGAAATGCAAATGGTCTGTTTAGTTTGGCATATCAAGCAGCACACAGTCAAGTTTGCATCTAGAACCTTCTTGTCCTTAATTCCATAAAGAGCACCTTTTTCAATGTCACATACCCATTGAAGGCTGTGATTTGTACAAGATTCATCACTAAACTCACAGGAAAGCTCTTGCCTAGCAGAAGCAGCATTTGTGAACACATTCTCTTACTGGCAGCAATGGTCAGCCCAGTGCAGAACCCTGCAGATTGTGGGTTGGAAACATCATGTCATATACTCAAGCATGCCCTGAAGTAACATTGGAAAGGGAATTGATGAAAACATATTTTTACTATCATATTATTTTATCATCTCACTTCAGCTGTAGGTTCTTTCTGTTTTTCTCTCTTACATTGTCGTGAGAAGAAAGTGGCTCCCAGTTGACAAGGAAAATAAAATCCACAAACATGCAAAGTGAGACATAGTAATTTTAAAAGACTTTCACTTTTATTAGTAAGAGACTAAACTCCTAGGCTCCTGTTAGCGGAATGCTAACAGCTTTTTAACTTATTTCCAAAGAACCACTAATTCCCAGTGTTTTCTAAAGGTTATCGAGAACCTTGCAAGTAATTAAAATCTCACTAAATATATATTAGTAAAACTAAAAATGCTAACATATAAACAGAGATACTAAATTATGCAACCATCTTCTACTCATAGTACTGATTGTACAGATGAGCCACATTTTATCATATACCCAAAAAGAAGATCTGTTTGCTACATTTCAGCCAACCATGGAGAACTTACCTTTAACTGTGGTGAGAGATCATATATCATAATTCTAGATGCCAAAAGAAGGTCAAGAAAACAGCACAGAAGCAACCCATAATTATGTCCCAAGGTCTGTCACTGAGATGGTGAAGATGTAATACCAGACAAAGCATGACACATCACCTTTTTAAAAATCTTCATTATGAAAAGTGTTGATCCCATGTGAATTGCAGATCAACAGTTATGTGAAAGGGATTTCCTTATGGGCATGTGAATGTTTTGTTTGCTTTGAACTAGAAAATGCATGACCCACCTGGTTCTGAGATGAAAGTTATGGTAAGACTAAGAAGAATAGGAACTATTAATTTTTGCCCATTGCAGGCTTTTAACTGTTGTATCAGAACTTTTCTTAAATCCTTGCTTCTAGCAGTGATGAGACCTGTGAGTGGGCTTCCACCAACTCCTTTAGGAGGGAACACACTCTCATTAGCATGGACAATCCTCCCTCTGGGCAACACCACCGCAATGACAATGAAAAATGAATAACAAACAAAAAAGTCAGAAACATAAAAAATAAACATTAAATTTATTTAAATAAAAATATACACATTGTGTACAATGGACATGGCTTACAGACAGCAATGAAATGAAAATACGCCCTGAAATATAAAAAGCATTGAATTCCTATAGTTGTGCTTTGTTTCTCTGGACAAACACATGCTGAGGACTGAAGTCCTGTGAACGTTACTTATACGCAGCCCTGTGTGCTCCAGAATGTAAGACAGGAACATCACAAGGGGCACCTACACAAAAGGAAATCAAGTACCAAAGTAATTTGGGATTTAAAAAGTTTTAAAGTCAGACCATTCATAAACAGAAGTGCTGAAAACTTTTAAAGCATTTTGCATGCATGGAAAGAGTAATCAAACACCACTGCCAACAGTTAGAACTCTAAGTAAGAGCAGCAGGGTTCAAACCTCACCACTCTCAAGCGAGCATGTCCAGGGCACTCTTTTATCATAGTCAGACTCCTACTGTAACTCTTTTTTCCAGTCAGCACACAAATTCTGTGCCTTATGTTTCAGCTCTTTGGAATAGGGAGACACTGGTTCACAAGTGTCTTATAGTTTATTTATCCTGAAGTATTTGCTCATATCTGAGCAAATGTCAGTTTTTAACCTTGGATCATGAGTATCATGCTGATAGTCATGGCTGTTATATTACTTATTCAGCAGATGCTGTGAAAGAAAGAGTGTTGTAGAAATAAATGCTTGAGTCCTGCAGAGTGCAAGCCGAACGCTTGGCAACACAACAGGTATTGCATGGCTAAGGGAAAAAAACAGTGTTTTAAGGACTAAAGTCTGTGGTTTTTTTCTCTCTCTAAAAAAGCATTTGTATGTTTTTTTTGTAAACATGCAATATACAAGGTAAGTTTGTGTTTTCAAGAGCAGCAAATTACTTTAAAGCATTTCCATTGTAAACATCTGCTATTCAGCTGCAAGTGAAAAGCAAGATGCAAATTCTTGTCTCATGGCATTGCCTATACAGTACACTTCTTTATAATAAAAAAGAGCATAAATATAGATATCAATGGTTTCAAGTTTACAACATAACCACCTGACACAATGTACATATAAAACTGTTCAGTGATTACATACATTAATTCACTCAACTAATTTTGCTGCATAGTTTTCAATGCAATTCCATTCTTTATTACACTGGTTGGCATTCAGTGCATTTTCTGCTTTTTTTTAAAACTGACCAAAGGATTTCTTGGAACTTGTGTTTAATCTAGAAATAAAAATAAGTTTTTCCTGAAACTTTTCATAGGTATATTATACAGTAGGCTTGAGAATGAAGTGTTGCACTTCTTTACACCTAAATTACTAGTGAAGATTTAGAATACCATTACAAGTTATTTCACTGCAACTAAGTGAATTTTCATCAGGAGAGATTGATTTAGACACAAAATTGTTTGTTAATTTCCTCATTTCACTTATGTAATGGCAAAGTTCAGACAGCACAAAAATTAACATTGCAAAGGATGTCATTAAGGCTACTTCTCAGTTAATATTTTGTTTCAGTTGTCCTCCTAAATTATTTTTTCTTTATAACACAGACATTGCTAGGATTCCATCAAAATACATAGCTTCACATAGACAAAAATCAGATAATGTAATTAAAAATTTTTGCTTCCTAATTGCTCCATAAAAGCCAAAGTATAAATATGAATCAGAATGTATTTTAAATTCCTCAAAAGACTTCAGAATAAAAGACCTGCCTGCTTAATGTCAGTCATAGACATGTTATATATTATAACAATATTACAATCATTTCTGGGAAAAAATACTTTAACATTCCTTTCCTTATGTTTTTAGGTATTTTAGACTAACTCTCTATTTAGTCACTACTCTGTGGTACAAAACCCCCATGTAAGTGTGTGATGCATTGTACAAATATTGAAAGCTAGAGGCCCTTATTTCAGGATTCCTCAAGACGATCCTGGTTTGATTTCTACAAATAATATCATCTGTAAGACAAGATTTGGCTTTAGATGCCAGATGTATTTTTGAATTTTCATCTTCTAGCCCCTGAGAACTGCCCTCCTCTAAAAGCAGATTATTTTATACCTTAAAAAAGTTTTAAGAGAGCAGTTTTTGTGAAGCCACCACCAAAATCACTATGCTTACCTTATCCCTCTGCAAAACAAACAATGTAGTTTGCTTATAAAAATTGTGTGGTTTTACTCCTCTGAAATCCACAGTGAGCTACAAGATAATGTGCAAGACCCCAGGGATGATTTAACTCCGCTGTTAGGCATTCAAACAACCCACAGGGCTGGAAGCAGCTGCTGCAAAGAGTAAATGTACTCCAAGTAACACAACCATCAACCTGCAGCAAACCCCTCTTTGTTTCTTCATAAAAGGCAAACCAGAAAACCCACAAACTTTGAATCCATGGTCAGCTGATGGCACAGCCTTTGCCCGCAGGGATCCCAGTAGCCCCCAGCAGGCAGTGATCAAACAACAAAACATTTGGGCCTGTTTTGCTACTGAAGCAATGAGGTTTTTCCAGGAGACTTGGAGCACTTCAGCAGATTTTACAATCCTCTCCTGACCTACAACAAGATGTTCCAATCCAAAAATTAGTGACAAAAATTTCAGTACTATTTAGCACAAAACTCAGCCAACTCTTCTGTAATGGCCCAAGCCCAATGAAGTTTCACTGCAGCCCACTGATGTGTTTGTGGTTATGTCTTAATTATCTTTAGCAAATAAGAGGTTATCTAATTTCAGAAGAACATACTGTGAATGGCTGTTAAAACAAAAAGGACAGTAATCCAGTGCCATTTTTCTTTCTCCTCATCAAATTCATGGCTTCAGCATGAAAAACAACTTCAACACAAAAATAACACAGTAGTGAGAATGGCAGTTTAGAGCCCAGGTAGGATTAAAATGCTGAGGCAAAATCTTGAAAGACTATTTTCCTGACAAGAAAATCTAGATAATTTAATATTATTAGCTTGACAGCATGCCAATGGGACTCAGATAAAGAAGTCTAGGTACCTATAGCACCCAGAAGGCAACACCACTGAGATTTTTACAGACAGTTTCAGAATTACTGTACAATGGTTGGCATTCTCTACTGAATACCTGGGGGTTATTTCAGAGATCCATGAAGAATTCATCACTATCTCTAAACTGCACATGTAGGGCTTTTTAAGCTAATAATAAACATGTATATAGTGAGGGCTAGTGCAGCAGCCTGACAGAAGAAAACATTAATTTTCTAGGAAGGATTACACTCCATAAATCCACAAAAAAGTTTCATACAGATCAGCTACATTATATTCATAGACCCAAACACTAATTTATGCACATATCCAGCCACCCAATGAGTATTGTCCACTTCTACTGGTACATGACAAGAAGAAATCAAGGCATTATGTCTTCATCACTCTGAGCTTATCTATGATGCATTGTCAACTCTTCTGACATACACTGAAGTAATACATTCCAAGAACAAGGAAGCAATTAATGCTAGCACATTATATAAGAGAAATAAGAAACTAATGCACCAAAACACTACTTACATTACCTACTTTAATTTGAAAAAGAAGTTCCAATTAGTTAATATATTGTATAGGTGAATTTCTGGCTCCACTGAAGTCAATGAGTATTGTAACAAGGATCTCTTTCTGATGGTTTCCTACAAACTCCAAAGCCTAATCTTGCAAATATACAAGATGGATTTAATTTTAACCAAATGATAGATCATTTCCATGGGATCACCCAAATGGAATTTGCAGGTTCTTAAATTTCGTTATAGTTACAGATTTTTATCCAGCAATGGGTATTAATGGATTAAAAAGAACAAATTAAAACTCATGGTGTATAGCGATTTCTTTGGCTTCCATAGGAGTAAGCAAACATTTACTTCTTTATTCATGGCAATTACAATTTCCTACAGATGCTCAAATTCCCAGGGTAGTTTCATTAGGATAAATTTCCCATATTTCTGCTCTAGATATGAAAAGAAGGCATTACATAAAGGTCAGTAATCAGTGAATACTTGGGAATTTTAAATGGTATTTCTCTCTGGGAGGCAGAAGAAGGTAGTAAATAGATACAATTAGAAAACACAAATGTTCTTTGGAAGACAAATTTCAGGACTAATACAAGCTGGCAGAGCATTAACATTCATTTTTAAAGCTGACAGCTCTTCATCCTAGAGCGTCTACCTGCAGCATTACAAATATGATATAAATCAGCCGCAGTGGCTAACTAGTCCTAGTACAGCAGTTTACTCATAACATTTATTTTAGGCTTTGTAATAACATATATGTTTTCATAGTCTAAAGATACATTAACTCCTGTATATACAACTTATTTTCCCTACCACTAAAGAAAATTTACTTTTAAGGGTTTACACTACATAGGAGGTCAAATTCAGGTCACCTTACTTGTGGAATTAATCTCCCCAATTTCAGTGTGATTTATGTGAAGGTGAAATAAGTGGTATTTGGCTGGGGTACAGGAAACCAAGAGTGATACATCCAAATGAACCACAGGGAATCAGAATGGAATTACTGAAATTACAGTCTGCAATTAATAAAAACATATTATGAAGTTGCCATGCTTATGTAAAGAAGCTAATTGTAATTACCAAGATTATATTTAGCCCAGGTATTAACATTAGCATCTTTCATAAACATTTCAGTGAAGGGTTTAATCATTAGTGATCAAGAACTCAGTGCTCCACTGATTGGAGAGAACACCTTTTCCAGCAGTAAGAGACCCCTTAAATCAAATCTCAGGGTTTGGTTTGGAGTCAGAATGCCACCTTCCAGATTATTAATCTCTGTTCCTACAGTAAATGCCATTTTCCTTTTTAATCTGCAATCAAATGACCCCAGAAACTAATTCCAGTTGGATTATGAGTCATACTAAGCTTCAATTTCACAAAGATAAGTTGAATATATTTGATTTTCAGAATATCCAGTCCATAGCTTTTTCATGGTACTTATTTCATAATGACTAACCAGATTAATTTTAATGTAAAATGATAAAATCTGATAAAAATAACACCTCCACTGGTCATACATTCCCAATCCATACGTCATAAACAGTGGTTTTTATATTCACTAGTTAGCATGATGTATGCTCTTGATTACACTTTTGTTAAAACTTAGGTGTCAGCTTTTCCATATGTCCCCTCTGGAGGTCTGTAGTACTTTGGGAAAGCCATCAGCTGTATCATGTTGAATGCATACTTTCTGCATTTGACATTCTTCAGAACATTCTCTATGCGGCATCCTTCTCTAGTGAAAGGGGGAAAAAGTACAACTTCATGAAACACAGAATAAATAAATATGCTTTATTTGTTCATTGCAGAGTTTCAGCAACAGTTGAAGTAAAAATAACAAGGATTCAACTCTACATTTTTGTTTTCCACGAGTGATGATACATCTTACAGAATTAAATCCAAGGCCAGGCCCAGTACAGTTATTGCCCTCAGAAATAGGTGACAAGATTTTCCATCCCCCCTAATATATCTGCCCTTGACGTTTAAAGTTCAGTAAAAAAAAATTAAATACTTTAATGATACATTTTGTTCTAATTCCAGAAATATATTTGCCTTTTAATCCTTTTCATACCTATTTTTTTTCAAATTGTTTGCCATATATGTGCGAGTATATATTGCCCAAAAATGCACATTCTAGGAATAAGGAATTTTATTAGGTCTGGCCCTAGAGATTTGTGAAGGAAAGTTTCATCTCTGTTTCATTTCCTGTATGTTCAGCTTTGCAATGAAAAAAAGAGAGAATGGCTTTTCAAACATCCCAATTCACCTCTCTGCTTTATACAGGATGTTCGTTCACATACAGTACAAAAGTCACAAGTGCCAAAGTGGTGCATCAAGACATAAACAGGACTTTGTTAAAAAGAATATAAAAGTGTCTTGAAAGCAAAAGCAACTAAAGCAACAATTACAAACAGGCTAATTTCATTACAAAACAGAACTTATTATATTCTATTTACTCTACAGAAAAGGGTTAGTTGTAGCAAAGTAATAATCATTTATTAAACAAAAACAATCCCATCAGCTAGTAACAATGAAAAAAACACAAAAGATAAGAATAAGGTAAAACACAAAAAGATAAGTCTCACAAACCATTGCCCTGCCATATTTGTCTAGGGGTTAGTTTGTGTTGTGCAAATTCATTTTTAATTTTTTTTTTTCAGACTAATTACTCTGGAAAGAGGAGTTCAAGCATTCAGGATTCCACAACTTCTATACAGTGACAGCATTGTAAGTGGGCTTTCTTTGCGCTAATTACAGTGGGAAAGCTTTACCAGGAACAGAAAGAGCAAATCAATTCACTCAATGCATAGTATACTTCTCGGAGTTCAGAAAAAAAGAATGAAAACACAGTACATTTCCAACATTGGTATCTTAAAGATGAATCCTTGGGGTCTGAGACTGTAGAAATATTACATGATTCCTTTTTTCTAGAGTTAGTTTGTTGCTGTTCGTAGAAAAGAAAGGAACACAAGTGAAGTTTATTGATATTTGGCTAATAGCAAAGCAAGACTTAAAATAAGCCACACAACCAGCAAGTGTGAGCTGACAAGCAGCAAGGCGACAGGATAGAAGTGTCGAGAAGTTGGCTTGTTATCAGTTAGACAGCCTGTTTCGGGATCATCCGATTCATTCAGTGCTCCCTGGGTTTGTCTGCTGTTAAACAGGGGAAGTTAGGAACAGACAGAACAGCAGTTAAGCAGCAAAGAAAGCCAACACGCAGGAATTTTGACAAAGTGAAAGTACATAGCCATTTTGATGAAATAGATTTATCTAAGTACTTCCAGTATAACTTTTGTGTTCTACAGCTGACATGGGAAGCATGACTGGGTGGCTACTAATATATTAATGCTGCTAGGTGCCTTGGAATAGTATTCACAAGTGAACATTAAATAACTTCCACAATGAACTACACTATCACTAAAATGAACACACACACTGAACAGAAATGAAATAAAGAAGTTTTAAAAAAAAGTTAAGGAAGCAAAGAAAAAAAGATCATGAGTATGTCACAATGCAACACTGAACAAATAGTGTCTCCATGGTGTTCACAGGCTTTTCAGTCCTGCTTTAATATCTATTATGAAGTTTATTGACAGAAATAAAAAGGCCACAACTAACAGCTATTCTAAAATAGTATTAAATGATGGTAAATTGATTTCAAAAATTCATCAGTGCTGGTGACTCAGTTTCAAAGTCAATAGCAGTTCTTTTTATTTAAAGGCTTGCACTTATATTCCTGTAAGTAAATCACCTTGTATGTTTATCAGTCAACAGGGAGGAGCTAATCTGCTTACAAGGAAGTTGTATTGAATCACACTGACAGTGTGGTCACTGTCCTACCAGAGCAACAGGGATACTTCCACTGCCAGGCTTTCCTGTTGTATTCTTGACAGATTCTCTATAAGTAGAATTACTCACACTTCAACCACACTTCTTCAGTCCCTCTGCAGGTTACTTGCATACACTCGGGAGTCCTGTTTATAGATTCCTTTGGGCAGTAAGGACTGGCAAGATGTTTTATTTTTCTATTTACTATGAATATCCTGTGATGAAAAGATAACTTGCCATTTTTTTCTGTGGACTTGAGAATATCCAAATATATCAGATGATAACACAGTGCCTTAATATATATGATGACAACACAGTGCCCTTTCAGAAGTGCATGTCACAAGTATGCAGAAAATGCTGGCAGACATTACCTTTACTGTCCCACAGCCCCAGATGAAAAGGATATTCTGGAGACAGCGGCATCCACATCACCTTACAGAAAGCCTGTCTTTCTGACTTGTGTGTTAAAGGGCAATGTTGCATTTCTTAAGCTTGGATAGCAAGAGGGTACAAGAACTGCATTTACAGGTGGAACCCTAGGCAAGGGGTTGATCAAAACCTTTCCTTGCCCAATTTCTCTTTTGAAGAAGCCTTCCATAAAAAGTTCTTAGTCTTATTCTTTGCTTTGAATAAAGCAAAGCATAGTAAGTTCTTATTCTTATTCTTTGCTTTGATCTGTATCTTACACTAATAAAGAGGTCAATACATACTATTTTAAATAGCAAAATAAAATATAAAATAATAAAATCCCAGCTATTTTCATCTAGGTCAAAGCAATTGCTGGTGGCAGTGGGTCTGCTGCTTTTGGTCTACGGATTTCAAGTGTCCATGGATAGAACTTGAGCAGAACTCAAACTTTACTGTAGACATTCTCTCAGAAAATATCAGGGAATGAAGCTAATTGCATGATTTTTTGGCCTTTTCAACACTGAATTAAGTAATTCTGTGTTTCTCTATCACACTGCCCCAGTTAATGCCTCTGTCCCAGGGTCCACTCACAGAACTTCCTTCCTCTTCTGCTCACAGTGACATTACAATTTGTGATCAGCTATGAAGACTAACTGTATTGCTCCCAGTTACTGTTGTCATTCACTATGTATTTCTATATACTTTTAAGAACATGCTGCTTGCTGGTTTTCTTGTTTTTTTCTTAATCTCTACAGCATACCACAGGTTTGCTCCTTTGACCCTTTTGCACTGCCCCCTCACCCCCTTCCTACTCCTCAAGGTGAGCCTGCAGGTTTCAGCTTACTCCCATTATGCCCACAATTCAGAACTCTAGCTCAGCCCTCATAGTCCCATCTCTTCCTTCCCAGTCACAGAGCCCAGGTGATTTTTGTTTGCCCTGTGTCTCTTCCCTCATAGACATCATATGTGCTCCTATGACTGAGTGGATGCAGAGACCAAATATTTTTTCTCTGGAGAAATCCATCTGGGCAGCAGTAAAGTTGAGCAGTCAGTAAGTTTGCACAGACATTGCATTAATCAGATTGATTTGGTACATAAATCTGGAGAGCCTTAGCTTTGCACACCAATGGCTTATTCCAAGCAGGCTGAGTCAGACACTTGCAGGCTGTCCCTGCAGGGGTGAACCTTCCTACTTCTGTGGTATGCCTTGCTCTGTTGGACTCCACATCTCAACAGTGTGACTGGCTTTTGTCTACATTGATACAAGTCCCATTAGCATCAGTGAGATTTATGCAGGTGTAATGATGAATATACAGATAAAAGCCATTTGTTCTATTTTTTTTCAATAGAAAAACCTACAGTACATTTGTTCTTTGATATGCTGAAAAGAATGATCAGTGTCTTCTAACATAAAAAGTTCTATCTTCCCCCCAGGAAAATGACTGTGAACAGCTGATGCACAGGGACTTCTGCTCCACAAATTAGTCACATCATTCAATGCATAATTTAATAAGACATCCTCAAAATAGAGCAAGAGGATCCAACTCCATTATTAGCTTCCTAAGAACAGGCTGAGCAGAATAGCTAAATATGCTTTTAATTTAAGAGGAATATTTGATCAAGATCAGATTCCTTGCTGGGCTCTGCCAATATTTTTCAATGCAGTGACAGTGCTTTCCAACACACCCTAAAGTGTCCTCTGCAGTGACTGTTAAAGCCAGGACCTACACCCAAATAAATCCAGCTTCTCCTAGCTCATCCAACCCTGGAAAAGCTTTACTGCAAACAGCAAGAATCTCCCTAGTCCCCCGTCAGCTGGATTTATTTGGCTTCTGACTGACAGCCCAACCAGAACAGAGTGCTACATGCTAAGGTGTGAAGATACAGCCATAGTTTCAGACGTTATCTCCATCACAAACTGTACTTTAAAACCAAAAGGAAGGAAGAAGACTCCCAAAATAACCAGCAAGTTTCTATTTCACAAATAATTTTAACAGGAGTAGTGAAAGTTTCTAAGTTTGTAACATCTGGAGTCATGAACACCCCACTAACTTATCATACACTTTTTATTCATTTACTCTCAAATTGCTCATTTGAGACCTACAACACAGCACAAACACATTGTAGCAGCCAAGGGTTCTGTAAGTTAATGACAATATAACCATTTCAGCCTGCTTTCTATCTCATTTGATGTTTTATCATCCTAAACTCCTATTAGGATAATGCTGCATGCTTATGAAATGAGACAAAGGCAAAACAGCAGGTATTTTCTGTTGTTTTCAAATTTAGATGATAAATTATTTGAACCTCAAAGTAGTGAAGCAGAGATGATGAAAACGGCGTGAGGAAAAAGCCTCTCAAGTCCTTATAGAGTCAAGCACACACATGAGGGCACATTCTGGCTTTTGATTATCAGTCACACTGATGTCCCTGAGCAAGGCTTTTGGAGGAGATGATTTTCACACTTTGGGATGTATGCTTCTCTTTTTAGAACTTTTCTAGCTCCAGTTATTAGTGACACTGGAAATGCTGAACTGTTCTATAGGAATTCTTAAGGTAGGCAGCTTTCTATCAACAGGTGACCCATGTGCTAGTGGTGACTACTGTTTGAATTCATGTCCTACTGCACTTGTACTTTATGGGAATTTTCCTTTTTTTTTGCAGACAGATTAAAGCAAGTATTTTCTGGTCCTGCTGTGTTTTTCTTGTTAAACTCCAGTACTGACACAGAAAAACAGCAATAATAAGATGCTTCTCTAGGGTCCCATCTGACAATAGTAGAGACATTTCTTCAAATAGAAAGGATAGCTAACAGTTCTCAGTCTTACACTATTTTGATAACTTACCTATTCTTTTTATTTCAAGACAGTCAAATTCAGAAGCAGCTTTCAAGAAGCAGCTTATCTAAAGAAGTTTTTGGAATGAAAGCATCCTAATTATACATGTTACTGGAATTGACTGAAACACTTCAGAGAATAATGAACTGTATCAATGTACAGCACTACAGTTCAAGAAGGCAGACTTAACTTTTTCAAAGAGAAAAGGTGGGATCCTTGTGAACATCTCCTAGCCATTACGAAGCTGCTGCACTATAATATCTAGAAGAATAAAACATGATTCAGAAGGAAATAAACAAGTCTCAGCCTAATCCTGAAGGATTTCGGTATCAGAGCAGAACTCAAATAAAACATATAAAGGAATATTGGGAAACAAGATTTTATTTTGAAAGATAAAGTTGATACAATAAACCTCTAATAATTTTTAAGAACAAAAAATGGTTCTGCATTGTTTCAAAATGGAAGATAAGGGAAGGGAACCAGCAGAGACATCTTCTGTATCAATGATCTTTACAATTATTCTTTTTCATATATTCATTGCTGTCAATAACTTACAAGTTTTTCCCTCAAATCTACATGGCACTAAATAAAGTAGAAGATGCTAGAAATCAATTTTTTTACATGATCCTATAAATTCAGCTCAAAACAACTGGCATTGCTAAAACTGATGAGCAGTCTCAGATCTAAGAATACTGAGGAATTCAGTCAGTGATTTAGACAGCTGCTTTTTAAACACACACCAAAAACGAGACTGTTTATCAAATCTGTTTTATCAAATTGTCACACTAAACCCCCTCTTCCTGTTTTACCTCTTGTGCTGCAAGTTTTTCCCTACTCTTGTTGCTTGTGATGGCATCCTCTATTTCCCTACTCCTTTCCTCTCTCCTTGTTTGGTTATAACACGTGCTTTTTCTAATGCATTATTTAGCAAATAAAAAGAAAAGCTTATCATATAACATGAGGCTTGACCACTGTTGGGGGTTGGATCTGTTTCTTTTGTGTTTGTGGAATTTTTTCCTGGTGGTTTGCTAGGTAACTAATTGCTGGGTACTTGATGGATACTTGACTTAAACAAAGGAGGCAGCAGGTTTCTCCGGGTGGAACAGCAGTGAACAGCAGTTTTGGTCCGAGGACACCGCTCCGAAAGGACTGGAGTACCAGGGGACCCTGCTTGTTTTCTCTCTCTCCACTGGATTTCTCTCCAGAGGAAGACTGAACACGTTTTTCTTCACCATCGGACTTTCCTACAGGACTATTTCACTTCATAGAACTGCATTTATTGCTCAAGGAGGATTTCATCTGGACTGCTTTCACCACCCTGATACCCAGGGTGTCAGGTCACATCCCTGACTCTGTCAGGGCATTTTCTGAGGTTTTGTTGTTTCTTTGGTTTTGCTTGTCTCTTAGTGCTATTACATTTGTATTTGTCTTTGCTTTGTCTAATATTCCTAGTAGAGAACTGTTATTCCTACTCCCAAATCTTTGCCTGAGAGCCTCCAATTGCAAAATTATAATAATCTGAGGGAGGGGGTTTACATTCTCTATTCAAAGGGAGATTCCAGTTTGTTTTTTTTTTTTGCTGTCAGGTACCTGTCTTTCAAACCAAGACAACCACTGAGTTGGACCAAGCAGCAGATTAATGGTGCAGTCATGATGATAAGACACTTAGATATTGAAAAACAGCTATTGTGAAATAACTGTGGGTTTTGAGCTCAAAATTATTATGGAGTTTCAGTCTGCCCAGAGCTAAAAATTCAATTTTGAGGAGGTGGTCAGAGACAGCAAGTTACTGGAGGCTCAGCTGTGGACAGGGTACAGATTTTAAGCACTATTATGAACAGGCCATAACAGTTCAGTACAGAGAAACAAATTAATAAAGAAACCCTCTTGCAGCCATATTTAATAACAGGCAAGGAGACACTTGGTCTTACAGCCACACAACCATATCCACGAAAACCCTGTTGTCTAACAGGGACACGAGGAGAGACAGGGATTCTTTGGAAGAAATGCTGAAGTCAAAATTCAATTTACACAGTTGCTCTTTTGCTCTGCTGTGTATGTGTTCTCCTTGAAGTCAAAATAATTATAAATGTGCAAATTTATGACCTATTTTATCAGCTTAGACGTGTTTGGATTTCCCAGGGCAAGTGAAAGAGGCACACACCCTGCACTGCAGGCAACAAAACAGCACAACTCACTCCCGCTTTGGGCTATGGAAACATCTCCTAAAATGTTAGTTCACCATAGAGCAAAACCCCTACTATTTGTCTATGCTTACTTTTAACAAACAATTAACTCCGAAGAATAGATGAAAAAAGGGCAGTTTCAAGCTTTATATCTGATATGCATAAAACATGCTACTGGGTAATTTACATCTATACTAGTGTTAATCCTAGCACTTCAGAGATCTCTGCTGATTGCAGAAAAATTAATATTTTCCTTTGTGACTGATGCAGAATGCCTTCAAGAATGTTTATCCCTCAACCATAAGAGTATCTATGTGGTAAAAAATAACACTGACAAAATTATTATAGTAAGAATATAAAAAAAATATAAAGAAAAAATTCCAGTTAGAATCACAATTTTTGTCACTGGTGCACTGGTGCACACCTACATTAGCAGGTTAAATTCACTCTCAGCATCTGAACAGCAAAACCAAGTTGACTTTTTTGTGCCTGTGTCCTTTAATCTGCCAAAATGGACAACCAGATACTGCTACATGGGAACAGTACCTTGGTCATGCCAACTCCCAGACTGCCCTGGAATCACTTGAGAATACACTAAATCTGCCAAAACTGCATCAGGAAACATTTAATAATTTCACTGTATAAAATGACTGAGATCATGTTCTACAATCTATCCCCAGGGGTTTTCAATTTACAAGTGTGGGCAGAGGCTTCAAGTCCTGCAAAGTCATTGTGGTGACTCTGTGAGAGATTAGCTTCAGAACTGAAAAGTGATGGGTTTGCAGAAGAGATTCTTCTTTACCTGTCAAGACGGCTGAGCAGTTTTTGAAACATGATTTTCACCTCTATTATACTCCAAGGAAAGGATTTGCTGTTTCATTCTGCTGTTTACCAATAGTGCTCTGCAGTATTACACATCAATTCTACAAGGGTTTCTCTTTCTATCAAAAATACGGTTCTAATAATCTTCCTAGACACTCTTCTATAAAGTATTAGGATTACATATATATGGGAATTTCTCAGGACAAAATTGCAAAATCTTTCCTGACAAACTTCTCTTACAAGGTTTGAAATTCAGTCCAATGTACAACCAAAACTAAAGTAAATGTGGTCTATATCTTTGTGCAGGAAAACAACCAAGCAAACCCCCACAGGTTTTTACCTTCAGTTAAGCTCTGAATACCTACAACATTTCCCTTACATAAGGTTATGGCATTGGCATAACTGGTTAGTGAGTCACACTTGTTTCCAGACTGTCACAGCAAGAAAGTTTTACTGAAGATGTATTTATACATTTAGCTCACATAGCACAGTGAAACATAAAACCATGATAAATTCCTCTATATGTCTAATCAGGTTTAAATACTTTCTGTATTTAAATCTATATTTCTTGACCATGAAAATCTTTGCGAGTCGTCCCTTTTCTTTTGGCAAAGATTTTTTAGTCTTTTTTCCCCATGCTGAGGACAAGTAGCAAAGCTGAAATAAGAGACAGAAAGGGCTTCCTACACTAGTAAACAGACGTGTGAAAGAGGATGCTTAAAATCTGTTATTCATTTCTAGGTGCTGAAATCTATGGGTAGGATGACAGAATTAAGGTCAGAGAACTGCTGGTGTAAACAGAAGATCATTTAATCTATGTTGCATCTCTGATTTGGGTATTTTAAGGGAGGAGGGTGCTGAACGGCAGGAATTCTAAATTTGAATGTTGTGACTTGCTGTTTTTTTTGTCTGCAACTTCAGTTTGAGATATACAAAAGGAGGAATGGAACTGCATCTCATTAATGACACCAACTCACATAGTCTCTTCATGGGATTAACCAAAGTGTGAGTCATAAACTACAGGCAACTGCTAGTCCCTTTCAGCTAAATACTTCCACTTCACTAAAAACGTTCACCTAACACACTGATACATTTTTTAAAAAACACAAAGCCAATTTGAGATCTTATCTGTTCTGATCCCAGCTGTTCTTTCAGCAGCACACACAGTATGTGGGTATATTTATACAAGGGGAATTTATGTACATATAGATTCCCCAGTCACAAAGAAATATGCACCTAAATTTGATTTTAGCTGCTACCAGGAACAAAAAATGCAGCCCTGTTTTGGTTAGGTAGGGAGCTAACCAAAACAACCTACCAAAAACATGCATACGCTGGGATGCAGACTGCAGCAACCTGAAAATTGTACCTCAACATTACTACCATTTCTCTTTAGCAGGTAGATTTTAAGAGAACTTTGTAAAATATAAGGAAAGTTCCATTTGAATCTGAAACACACTACTTTTTCCATGTACTTCCTTCAGGGCAAATGACAAGCCTGGAAAAAATTCTAATTTAAATGCCTTGAATGCATTTGTCATCTTTTCTGTTAATAGGCACAATGTGGAGACTTAGAGGAATAAACCTTTCTATGAGAAATCAGGAGGGGATGTAATTCTTTCATCTTACTTGTTTTGTTTCAGTATCTTTTTAGAAGACGGCCAAAGTTTTGGAGCCTGTTCTTCACCCAAGTACCAAGGAGGAGAATTAAAACTGAAATTATTATATTTTAAACAATATATTGAATACAAGCTTTTTCTCTTTGGTTGTTAAGTTGCATTTGTAAGGAAATTTTTATTTAAAGGCTACTGCAGATTTGTTAAGAAGTTCATCATATCTCACTAAGGCAATATTAGCACAGACTCACTTTTTAAGCAAAAATAGCACTGCACTGACAGGAAGAACAAAGAGATGAAAGCCCATACTGTTTTGTCCCCAGTATCAAGAAAAAAAAAAGACTTTCAGAAGATTTGAGATCACTAAAGACTAAAAATTCAGAAGCTATATACTCACCTTCTGCATTCCTAAATCTTTGCTGGCAGAAAGAAGTAAATAATTTATAACACAGGTGCAAATATCTTCCTCTCTATAATAATGCTACATTTTTTTTTACTGTTACAAAGAGCTGAAGGACTTGGTTTTGCTCAGTGTGGTAACAGTAATTGTCAGTTTGCCAAAGATCAAAGATGCAGCTCTCAGGATAAGCTCTATGAACTATGCTCAGGACTCCCTGAGCAGAAGAGAAGTTCACTACACTGTCAGCATTGCTTAACCATGAGCTAAGTCTCCGACAGATGAAAAAAAAAATGGCAATTTACTTCCTGACCTGGATTGAACTGTCAGACACATATTAATTTTTTTATGAAGTCAGTCTTTCCTGTGTTGCAGACTGTATTCTCTCAAACACACAAACAGTAGTGCAGAAACATTCTCACCAGAGTTCTCACTACAATGCCTTGGGACCTTCTACAGAATCTGCCAATTCCTGAAACTTTGGAGTCTCTGGATTTGAGATATTTGAAGTGTGAATGTTCCTGAGCACATGTTCAGCAAGCCCCATATTCAAATGTCAAGCAGAACAGCAATGGGGCTTTCCACGTTTGGTGGCAATTGCAATTGCAAGTAAGTGAAATGGATGCTATTTTTAAATGCTTACAATTGGGAAAAGAGGGTGTTTTCCTATGAAAAATCCAAGACATTGAAAAAAATTGGAAGCATCCAAGATTTTGTGGGAAACATTCATCCATTATTATTTTCATCTGAAGAAGCAGCATGTCAGTAGCAATGTTGGAGTATTTCCTTCCTTCCCCAGGATGGGACACAGAATGTAGGAAGTGGGGATAAATCTCTCACTGGGATGGTGGAGAGTGATCTTTGTCTACAGTGCCTTTTTCTACTCTATTATGTGCACTGCTTATTATGCACACTGGAAGGAAAACAGTTTAAGAAACATTTCAGTGTTTCTCCATCTCATGGTGCTCCCACTTTAGATAAACACTGCTCCAATTTTGCAGAAAAACCCTGTATTTTGAAGAAACTTCAAAATATTAGACTACACGGACTGAGGTTGTGCTAGGGGCAATGCCAGTGCCTCTGATTTTACACTCCCTTTATAAGAATACCGTTCTCAACACAGGTCTGAGACACATTAAATCCTCATTTGCTCATGTTTCTGGCCATGCTTTCTTTAATCACTAGGAAAACCAATAACACTTATTCATATGCTTCAGGTGTTTGGACTGAATAAATATGAGCCAGAGGCTAGGTGTTCATACAGAAAAATCTACAGTGAAGCCAAAAAGCACATAGGTTGTTAATGAGAAACATTTCATCCTCTCCAAATGCCCGTAATGTCAGGCCTTAAAGAAATTCTGCTTCCTTTTTAATTTCTAATAAATGCAAATGCCCTTCAATTATATTGCAACTTACCCTACATTAACCTCATTGGGATTGATATTGCCTTTCCAGGTGAGTGATGGATGTCAGCACTCACAGTTCTCTCTAGCACTTGCTCATGGCCAGTGGACTATAAAAATGTGCAGCCACTCTCCATAAGTCTGAGCAGGCTGATTCTGTCCCTGTTTTGGATAATCCTGAGCTTCTGTGGCTGTTGGACAGCACTTACAGGCTTCTGGTAACTAAACAATTTTGCTTTTTTTAAAAAGATCTCAACTATTCTTATAGCTTTATTCTCAATTACCCTTTATTAAAAACTTTTTATCAGTTCCCATCATCTTATCAGAGCCTGGTATACACATGGAAAGGAGTCCACTTGTCTCTTTTTATTAGTATTCAATTCTGTGTTCGTTAAATACACTATTAATGTACAGCTACTGACAGCTTAAATAAAATCTATAAAACATAAAAGCTGAAATTAAACAGCAAAAGCAATTAAAAAAATTATCTCTGCTGAGCTACAGGCATTTCTTGTTATCTCATTAATGTACACAGGGGAGAGGGTTGGCTTGTGCACTGTTTATGTACCACGTGGTTCATAATATCCTTCCTACTCTCTTAAAACGTAAGAGTTGGTTAAAGCAAGCACTCCGAATTCCCTGAACTACTTTCCTTTGGTTTTGCTGCTGTCATGAATTGTTAATGATGGCAGATATGAGATTCAAATAAAGCTAAAGACAGGTGAGTGCAGGCCAGCAGCTGCACTTGTCAGACAAGAATGCTCATCAATGCAGACAGAATATTTTGGTGCATGAAATAATAAATAACATTTTCCCATGCATGGTGCACAGTAATGAAACACATGCAAAACACCATAGATAAAATATTATAATCCCTCCCAAGATGGAATTGCTCACAGATAATGGAAATTTCAGTGGAAAAATAATGGGTTTAGATTCAACCAATAATGTTCTCTTGAGTACAGAATAATTTAACAACTGAAGAAGCAAGACACAACCTGAGGGCAGGGAAAGAGTTCTCTACCAAACACTTACTTCCATAAACAGAACATACTTTATTTAGAAAGCTTCCTCTCCCTCCCATTCATTCAAATTATTAGCTGCATATTTTTACTAAGGAACACTGATTATAAGTTCTTTTTCAAAAACAAACACATCAAATCACAATGGTAGAAAAACTAGAGAAACATTAAATGAAATACTGAAAAAGTATTCTTCAGTATAGAAGTATAACTTCTACACATCTATCTACTCAAAATGGCTAAATATTTGCAGAATTCATAATGTTGCTGAAATTATGTAAGCTAAAGTTGATAGTATAGGAATAAACTGTTTCTAAAATCATGGGATATTCAGGGGAATTAGAAAGAGGAGTTGGGCCTGATAGGCCCTGGAAATATGTTGGGGTAGTCCCTGGGAAAATGTTAGGCTTTATTATTGTTAAATGATGATTGTTTGGTAATTTGATATAATTATTGTTTAATCGTAACAAGAATCGTGAGAAATGATGTTTGGGGGGTTTCATGGAAATTACAAGAATCCATGCTTGGATGAATGCAATGTATATAACAGAACAATATAAGTTTAATAATTAATATGTAGTTATATAACAATAAGGGTATAAAAACATGTTCATCCCGAACCCATGTCGGAGTCAGATTTGGGTCTATACCCCTGACACCCAGAGCTCTTCAATAAAGCACCTGCATATAATCATTCTGTGATTATGTGTTCTGAATGCTAACAAAGTAACTTTGTTCAGAAAAGTTATCTAATAAAGTTTTTCTATGAAAATAAACAACAATTTAGGATAAGGGCCCTATAACTACATTACTTAATGGCTACTGCTCTCTATGTAAACAAGGAAAGTAACCAAAGTGAATCTTTACCCTTATTTCAAAGCACACAGTAGTTATTTTATCATATGAATTGAGCAAACAAGCAAAGGAAGCATCCAGTATGTTGTAGCAGCTAAAGATTAAACAGCAACTTAACAGTACACATTCAATTTCTTACACATTTCTTCTTTTTAATAACTTCTGGCTTCCTTGACCTCATGATAATAAATAAATTAGTGTCTAGTGACAAACATATGTTTAAAAGCACAGCAGGTGCTGATGTCAGCAAAATTTTCCTCATGCTAAGTTTTGCCCTCCTACCTTTGTTTTACCTTCAACTGTTTACCATGATAACTACAGAATACACATCTGCGACTTGATCCAACTCCTTTAAAAGGTAACAATTCCCTAACCATGTGTGGCAAGTCTTTGGGTGCCAAATTTAACAGCTCAGGCTTCCCCTACTTCTACAGAACATCCTCAGGATGATTCAGGGCCCCTAAATCAGGCTACTAACCAGGCCCTCCAGGAGATTATTAGGAACTTGAGTCCTTAACTAGGCATTTATACAATAGTTTTATGATAGAAACAGCTTGATTATAAGTGTTGCACTGAATTCAATGGTCTTTGGAAATAACTTCTCCAATGCAAATTGCCCAATGTTTTTTCCCCTTCATATTCACAGAGCGTTATAATCTCCAGGCCATACTTGCACTGCCACTGCATCACCTAAAAAATGAAGCTCACAATCCTCAGATTTTATCTCCAGCACCATAAACATAGTCAAACATGATGGGTAACAACATAAACTTTCAAGCTCACTTGATGACAGAGTATTATTGAAGGACAGTCTTGATTTTCGTCTATAGTGTGAATAAAAGAAAAAACAAGATATTTACGAGCCAGCGATTGTCCATTTTGGGCTACATTATGATGTGGTACAGAACATTAGGCTTTGCAACAAGATTAAATGCCTTTTATTTCTCTTTTGGCATTCCATACCCAATGCAGTATGGATAGCAAGCTTCAAGTTTTTCTTTTTGCCATATAAGTTCATTTGACTTTTTCCACTCCATTGTAGTATATATTTCATTTAATAAACCTTATAATTAAAAAACCTCCTAGTCTCTTCGAGGACTACAATTCAGAGGGGGTTAATTTAATTCCAATAGTTTTAACATCTGTGGTTTAAGTTGCAGAGAGCTTGAAAAGCAGCTATTGAAGTAATACATTGCTTCATTTACAAAGGAAATTGGATGCCTAATGCATTTTGTGGTGCAATAATGAAGCTGTAGTATCTGCATAAAGCAGCCCGCAGTAATACCAGGTGTTGGTCCTGTCTGAAAAAAGGTCTTTAGACTTTTCCTAGCCCAGTGTGGACCCATTATTCCATCGGGTTACACATTAGCATAGAGGTCAGTGAAGTCCTCACCTCAGAGAGGCACATTTGGGGAGGATGGATACCTCATCTGTGCCTGAAAAGCCGAATGCATGGGGAGAAGTCACTTTTTAATTTAACTGTTGTTTGGACTACTAGTGGAGAGTAGACTGGCCAGAAAGGACTGATGACAGCATCATAAAGATCTGCATTCCCTTCCCTACTTGGCATACAGCTGCTGAAGCTGGATGGAGCAGGACATGGAACAAGGCTCACCAGAGACCTCTGACAGCAAATTTCTAGCCAGTGTTTGCTGGTGTCATTCTTTGGACTTTGGTAGAGCTATTACACTTTTAGTTCAGATAAAATAAAAATTATTATTATTATTTGGTTTTTTGTCCGTGAGTGTAGTAAGTGTATGGGGCACAAGCCAGTATTTTTGGAAAAGACAAACACGTCAAGATTCAAAGCACTTGAGGAAGAAGGTGGCTGCTATCAGCACAGCTGGGACTATGAAACATGTTTGAGTTTTGCTTTCCAAATGGTTTTGATTGGTCTGACTGATCATTCTCTGTTTCAGAGGATCAGTCTCTTTATCTTACCAACTCACAATTTGCTAGAATGATCTCATCCTGATAATCATTATGATATTTTTTTTTTCTTTTGGGTATGTATTTATGTAGGTCTAATTCAAACCTAGGAAGTGAACTCCAAATGGTGTTACTGTATTAACTGTATCAACAAGCAAAGCAGAAAATTTCAGGGTTTAATCTGCTCAAGAGAGAAACACTCTCAGAATAGAACCATGTCTGGAAAATATCTGTCCTGTGTTTGAACATCTGTGTAAGCATGCAGGAGGTAATCTGTATTGAGTTCAAGTTCATTACCACCTCATTGCAAGTTTTTTGCATCAAAATTGAGACTGAAATGAATTTTGCCATCCCTATGGTGCTGCACCAAAGAAGATGCTTGGTGACAGCAGAAAGAATGATTGCCTTTGGGATAGAAAACATAACATTTGAGATACATCTGCCACAAAACGATTTTTAAAAAGTCAGCTAAGCCTATTTGTAAAGTATTAGTAATACTCTTCTAGACTACGGTGCTCAGCACTCTCTTGCCAGTGAATACCCTTGGTATCAAAGTGAGAAAATGTGTCTGATTTGAAAAATATTACTGCACTCAAGTTTCTCTGAAAACGAAGAACAAGAGCTTGATCACATCGTATGAAATGACCACATTTTCCTAGAGCTCCTATCCCACCAAAATCTTAATCCACAAACAAGGATCATCACATGAAGATAAACCTACAGGGCAACACAGGACATGAAAGTCTCAAGTGTTTTAATTACCTTTTAATTGCCAATCAGAAACCACAGTGATACAGAAATAAAGTACTCTAAAACCAGTTTCCTCTCTTGGAAAAATATTTGTAAAGTCCGTAAGCCATTTAAAATAATTTGCTTCATTAAGTCATGTAATTAATCAGCAATGTGACAAACTAAAATGTACCAATTCCTACATATCATGGGTTGCAGTGCAAGGTATAACCAAGTGTATTCTATTACCATCCCTTAGAACTGGGATGGGGATCTTCTGTTGATAAGCCAGCTGATAAGAAACCATCAAAGAGCAGTTTTCCTTATCTCTTCCACGACCAGGGATAAGTCTTCTGCTAATGGGCCATTTGAATACCACTGATAAGATTCTTTAACCCCATTGGGAAATGCTACAGCCAGGGGAGGAGCCAAAGCTCTCTACCTGGATAAAAAACCTGAGGCTTGGAATACCAAGACAGCCTTCTCCACTGGACTTCCAGAGAAGAACAGGCCTATCTATCACTGGATTTTTCTCCAGGACCACTGCTTCAACAGAGCCATAGCTGATACTCCAGGAGGACTGCAGCCACCATTGCAAGTAGACTGCTGCCAACACCCTGACCAACAGGGTGTCAGGTTGTATTCTGACTTTGTCAGTGGTTTTCTTATTGCATGTATTTTGTTTCCTTTTTGTTTTATTTTCCCTTTTCCTAATAAATTGTATTTCTGACTTGGGGTGTCCCACTGGTCTTGCTTCTCAAACCAGAACACTACACTTCTATATTTGCATATAATTATGTGTGTGTGTATATTGTGTGCACTGTAACACAGACCAACATACTTGGGAGGCAAAGCTTTGATGTATGCAATGTTGCCTTGTCAAGCATCACCAAAAGGTGATTTCAATCCCCTTTAGCCAGAAAAATATTTTATTGACTTTTGGTCTACTAGATTGAAATTATGCAAATTACAGTCAGACAGACAATAACCACAGTCACAACAGAGTATTCTAATTCTTCTGTAGAGAAAAGACAGCATGAAGCATAAGGCTGTATTCACACTATGGGCTTCCTGGAATTGTGGATCCCTCATCCCTGGAAGTGTTCAAGGCCAGGTTGGATGGGGCTTGGAGCAACCTGGTCTATTGGAAGAGGTCCCTGCCCATGGCAGGGGGTTGGAATGAAGTGATTGTTAAGGTCCCTTCCAACTCAAGCCATTCCATGATTCTATGAAGTATTGTAGTTTTCCCTCTGAGAAAGAGTAGAAGGATGTGAGTTGCTACAAGAGCAATTTACAGTAACAACAGTAATTTACAGAATGCAGCAATGCAACTTAACAGGGGAGAAACAATCCTATAGAAGGAAAAGCAAAATCCCTCTGCCTGGCACCACTTTTGCTGTTTGCATGGCACAAGAGAGAAAACAAACAGCATCATAGCAGTCTGATATGCGCTAACTTACTTTAAAAATAAATTCAAAAAGCGTCTTCACATGGCAAATGAATGTCAAACTAAGTTTAAAGTGATTGTCTACAAATTTTCTGATAATACCATTGTGGTAGCAAATTTTTACAGAGAAAGGTGACACAGGGAGCAGCCTTCTCCCTGAGGCAACCATGCAGCAGGAAAGCAAGAGATGACTTTATTTGGGATGATGTTGAGGGAAGACTATCCATCAACACTCAGGAGCTTACACACCAGCAATGTCCAAAAGGCAGAGAGCCTTGAACTGTGCAGCCAGTGTTGCTGCATGAATCCAAGTAGCAAAAAGGAGTGTGAAAAGATAATTAGTAATATGCAGAATAGTGAATGTCAGTAAGGTAATGAACATTATTTACAAGCTTTGCTATTGCACATTCAAGTACAGCAACAGGACTCTTATTTAAAGCAAAACAGCCCATGAGAAGAGGTCCTTTAAAAGAAAAAGTAGATTTAAATTTAATTTCGAACAAAGGAAGGACTATGATGTTATAAGGGACTTGGCATCTCTATACTAGCTTTATCCCACTTTAAAATTGAAAGAGATACAAGTGCATTTCTTTCTCTTGCCCTTTGCTTGTCAATTATAAGCTTTTTAAGTCAAAAAACATTTGACTTTAAAAAGTGCAAATGGAATAAATATTCAAACCAGTTATAACCAATATTATCAAAGCAGTCTCTTGTGGATTTTCAGAATAATTTCATGGATCTTTGAGAATGAGGTATTGTTGTAGCTGCTTGCCTCTGCCTGATGCTACTTTGATCACTTCAAAACCAGCCAATAATGCCTCTGCCACAGTGCCAGTTTAGCTATTTTTATTTGCTTTCCTGAGGCTTTCAATGCTTCAGGAAATAAACAGAAATAAACTTAGAACAGAGACCATTTAGAAGAAATAAACTTATAAGAGAGACCATGCCAGTCTTGGTTAAACTACATGAGCTAAAACCCAAAAGAAACAAAACCAAAAACATGAAAAACATTCCAGAACAAACTACTCTGAATCCTCACATATTCTACTTATCACACCACCACAAAGCAGTTTGCTGGAAGTTGCAAACCTTTCTGTGCTGATTACTTTGTATTCTGTAGATGCTCTGCTGTCATCAGTTCTGAAAAAGTTATAAAGGTATTTAAATTAAAAAATCACCAACTTTGGAGCATTGAGGAATGATTTTTGCAAAATGAATATAAAACCCAACATTATTTTGACAGGAATGATATCTTTTCATCAGATTTGGCAGTTCACCCAGGACACAAATTATTAACCAGATGATCCTATAACAGGGTTTTCTAAAATACATGACTGTGTGATCAGATTACACTTTAGTCTTTTCAATGTTCTAGTAATCTAAACAAGTTCCTCAAATCTGAAAATGCTGACTGGAGTGGGGCTGAAGAGTAAATATATGTATTTTTTAAAGCCAGGTGTATCTCACTGATTTACTGCTGATAATAATTAGCTGATGCCTTTTTACACCGTCTTTCTCTAGAAGCAAATAATACATGCTAGCTCTTGGTGTGAGGGAAAGGAACAGGAATCTGTGCATTCCCTCTTTGGGCACAGGGATGGAGTCAAGCTAAATTGAAATGTGGGATAAGAAGGTTAAAACATTACAATGTTCTCACAAGTGAAAGGAAACATGCAGTCAATGGGGAAGCTGAAGCATGAAATTAAAACTGATAGGTCAGGAAACCTATATGATGAATGAGAGTGGCAGAAAAGAAAGATTTCTTATACATGTACTACACAATAATTTCACAGAACAATAAGTGAAGTTCCTGAGTACCACATGCAGAGGCAATGTCTGCCTCAGTAACAAGTAACCTAACAAGGAGGCTGGTTCATATACCAAAGTATTTCATCCCTTGACAGAAGAGAGAAGGAACAGTGATTCCCTTCCCACCCTCTGACCTCCCTGGTCTAGGGGACTTTAAATCTTCGCCAAGCCTTGCCTGGAATCACAAGAATCTGCAGAGGTAGAAACTTGCTCTGGCACCTTCCTGGTGCATTAGGAGCATCTTCAACAGAGGAGAAAAGCCAGGTGCTTTTCCCACTGCTGGTAGACAATACACACATGACAACATCCAGGCTGGGGAGAGGAGACAAGCTGGCAGGGAAGTAAGCCCAGAGCAGGGCACAGGAACAGCACTGCAGACACACTGCCAAAGCAGTGCCCAGTGATTTTGGCATTAGGGGCATGTTTGGAACCACAGTACAACTGCAGCACCACTAAGTCCCAGGGCTGCAGAAACTACTTTAACTGTTCTAGCATTAGGAGTCAACTGTGGAGCTGGCTGTGCACTGTGGGAGGACTCCAACATTTCCTTTGTATTAACTTCCCTATAAACAAGTGCTTCCCATTCATACAAATTATAGTAGACTTCTGCTATTAAGAATTCAAGTTCCCAAAATTGTCTCCCAGATTTATCTCTGGATGATTCATAGAACAGGACAGCAATATAATGCTGCTGGCTCCATTACTGGGTGTAGTTCCAGCTGACAGCAGATAACATCATGAAAGTAGGAAATACGTAATAGGTACATAATAATCCAAATGGAAACTCCTCTGGTTACTCCACTGCAAACAGCTACCAGGACTTGTACTGCAGGTAAACACTGAGAAAGAACTTGTTGCTGCCAGCTATTCCAGTGAAAGGTCATCAGTGGCTGCTGTAATGATAACGACACACTTATGAAATGTCACTCACCAAACCAGAGCTGCCACAGAAAGCAACAGGTAGAAACTACCACTAAAACTAACTCCCTCAGCTGAACTGAGAATGGCCACTGTCAAAAGAGTTTCTTTAAAAATACCATATACCAAGATGTTATTGCAAGAGAGTAAGAAACAGGGAAATGCTCATTGGAAAAACAGCAGCAGACTGAAGGGAGAAAACCCCTATATGTTGAAGATAGTTCCTCAAATGATGGTTATAAAATATAGGGGGGAGGGGGGGATGACGACACACAATTACATCTCTCCTTCTGTTTTGGTATCCAATATGATTTTAGATTCTTTCCCTAAAGAACCTGAGATAGAAAATTCCAGATCCAGTGTCTGAGGTTGAATAAGACCCTAACTATTTGAAAGCACAATTCATTAACAGAATGTGCCTGGAAGCCTTATGAATGCATAATAATAATAATAATAATAATAATAATAATAAATGGAAAAAGAGAATATGGAGATCGAATGCTGGATTCTCTCATGTCATGTATATCATAAGCACCAGGCCAGTCTCCAGAGATGGTGGCTGGCCCTGAGCCAGCACAGCATCCCAAGGGGTGGAACTTATGAAAAAAACTGAAACCAGGGTGCTGGACAAGAAAAGATGATTATCCATGCAGGGAGCATTTCTACAAAAAGAAACTAAGTTTATGAAGGGATCAAGGGAGTCTAAAATGACAGCAAAGATAAACCTAGAAATGTCTGTTACCTGCTTCCTACATAAGCCAGCCAGAGTTGTAGCCTGACACTCCAGTATCTTTCTTCTGAAGGAATGCAGAATCTTCTATTACAAAACCACCTTTTTTGGAAGAGCAGCTGGTTGCTCCTCCTTTCTGTGCCCCCTTCAACCTTTGGACAGCCTGTGGGTTGCTGGGACTGCAGACAGGACGTTATGAGCCCTCCCTGTCCAAATTACATTACTCTGAGAAGAGCACTGTTTTAGAAGCCAATAACTTCTTGAAGAGATTGCATGTTTGATACCTTTAACTAGCTATTGTATGCTACTACTGCCCTCTTACTCTCATTTCCTGCTTCTTTCTTAACTAAATTTTAGACTTGGCAGTGTTGTTCTTCCTGAGATTTAGCTGAATGTGACCAAAGCCATGGGAATTCAGCTGTAGGACTTGGATTTTCAACAGATAATAAACATACATACAGGACTTTTCCCACACACTCTTCCAGGAAATCTTAATTAAAGTGAAATATAACAGGAAGAAACCTGGTGTTATTCAGTCTGGTGGTTAAAATACATCTGGTCTTTGATTTCTGCTAAGACCTAGTCTTTCATGGAAGCTCTAAATAAGCAATAAAGCACTAAATGAATGAGAAAATTAATTAATTTTTCCATAAACAACTAGAAGAATCTCAAAAGTGAACACCAAACAATATTTTACAATAATCTAATGACTTGCACACTAGATTTGTCTAACCATGACAGGTGAAATCCATAACTATGGGCCTGCAATATATGTATGGCAAAAGTGACAGAAACAATTCCCATTACAAGAGGTTTTTAGGAAGCATTTTCCTTTTCCTTATTTTTTTTATTCTGTAATTAATTAAATGCAGTGTTTAAATTAACTTCTGCACTATTAAGCATCCACACACAGACTGTGGCACTAAATGGGAAAGCAAATTTATCGGATAAGGTTTTTCATTGGGCTGGTTTTAAAAACTAAGTGACCATAGAGTGCACATGGTAATTAATTTCATACATTTCTCACTGTCTATACGGAATAATTAAAATATTCACAGAGAGCAAAGACAAAGCTCAGTTCCCTGTACTCTCATTTGGATCAAGATATGACAAATACTACTTTGGGCTACTTAACAAATTGTTTACCTCATCAATATCTCAGTGAGAAATAAGAAGTTCAAATCAGAGCAGAACAACTCAGAGTAGGGCAAGTTTTTGACTGGAATTCTATGAATCCAGTTCTTCTTTGGAGAACTCTGGCACACACAACCTGAAGCCAAAGGGCAAAGGGGCCCTTCAGCAAAAAGATTATAGGGAATCAAGCGTTGTTTCTTGTCACAAAGCTGAAACCTAAATATTGCCTAACATTTTCTTTTTCAATTGAAAACAAACTTCTTTTAATATACAATAAAATACTGTACACTGCAGTTGATACATTAGTATGTTTTCCTATTATATAAAACTTACTGTCAAGTTCTGAGTACTCTTTAAGTGCTCACCTTCCCTAAGTAGTCACTGAAGAAGGAGCCAGGTGCATTTCAAAGACTGACTCCCCAAACACTGGTGTCAAAATTTAGACACAATACAGATTTCTATTGGCTCTACCTTCCCCTCATGCACTGATAGAAAAACTAAGCTTCATTTCAGAATTCTTGCTTACTGTCTGATACATTGATGTAGAATGAGTCACTTCTCTAAATATTGTTTGTAAAGAATGGCAAAGGTTTTCACTGTTTTCCCTTGAACACCCTTTCCTCCCAAGTGATTGGTCCAAGAATATTACTACAGGTTCCAGGGGAAAGGTAATTATAATTAAGGCTACATAATGCTTTCCATTAAGAGTCTACTCACAATTGTTAGTTCATTTTGAAAGGGAAAAGCCAAACTTACAATGTCATTTAGAGAAGAAAAAGATACAGCTTTTCTCCCTCCTATTTTTTTGAGAGAATTACTAGTACCCCCATTCTGAAGAACAGGATTTGATATTCTGCACCAAGATAATAAAGATGTGAGAGATGCAACTATCAAAAGAGCATGCCTCTGCAAGACTCTCAAATCTCTTCCTAACAAAGCCTTGTTAAAATTCAGCAGGTACATACTTTGAGGATTCAATATATGCCAGGTCAAGGAGCTGGACAAAGCTTTTCCTTGCTGTTCTTTTCCCTGGCAGAGGATGACTACTATAACATGAAGCCAAAACCATGAGGCAGGGGACTGGCTCTGCTGTTCTCTCTGTGCTGTGAGTGAGGCCAGAGCCCAAACTCTGAACAGGAGAAAAAAGAGGCAGAGACATATCACAGAGGAGAAAGAAGGGAAATATTTAAGCAAAAGTGTGGTAAAAGAGGAAGATGAAAAAGATCATCTGAGAGAGTTCTTGGGACTCTGTCTAGGCTGTTGATCAGAAAGAAGTCTGAAAACAGTACTTAGGAAGAATTTGGAGAAATGAGGTCCAGGAGAATTAAACTTCTGCAGTCAGCTAGAGAACATTCACTTGCAAAACACGAACTCAAACATCTGACCCCAGTGAACCAGACGAAATTGGTTCATATAATGTGAGGCTATATTATAAAACAACTGCCAATTACACTGGCAGTTTGTCCATTTAGTTTGTCCATGTAGAAGTCTGAACCTCAGGACCTTCCAGAGTGCAAATAAAGTGTGCATGGGTTACCTTCCTTTTATTTTTTTTCCTTTGTTTAAGTCTTTAAAGCCTGAACCTTGCTTTAAAGATACATTATAAAGTTAAATTCTGTGAAATTCTGAAGTTATATTAGAAAAGCTTAGATTTTCTAATATAAAAGCCTTTTCTACTACTCTTTGATATTCTGCCCACAATGATTGTCTATAATCCTCCTCCTCCTCCTTCCAGAAGGACGGTCAGAAATAGACCTTAATTGTAAAAGGCTCCAGCAAGGTGTCCAATGGCATTGACTCTCATTACATCTTGTGGCCATCTCTCTCCATTTTGTTTTATTTTCCTCTGCACACTGTGGCTATTAAAAAAACTCAAACCAGTAATTTAGTTTTAAAAAACAAAATGGATGGCAGCTCAATGCACCCAAACCGGACCTTACTGTTACTTAATGCCCAGGCCCCTATCAGTACATCAGGTGATGCAAATCATCTACAGTTTCCACCTCAAAATAGAGATGTTAAGTTTCTAAAGAGCCATATAATGATGTAAAATCTATACTGGAAGCCAGGCTCTCCTTTTTTAAGTTTTGTTTGCACTCTGCTTATACTTTTAAATAAAAAAGAAAAGGTGGAGAAGGTCAGATGGGCAGGGAAAAAGGTTAGAGGAGAACTTGTGCCTCCTCTTCTGTGTGACCCCTCACATGCTGCATCTCTTGCCACAAGCTCACAGGGGCAGGGTGAAAGCTGGGAGATGGGTGAAAGGCACAGGTAGATTTGCACATGGATCATCCCTGTCTCTAATCCTGTCCGTTTGCTCCTCCTTCCTAGTCCATGTGGCAATTACAGCTCAGGTGTTTGGTACATGCTCTTCCCTGGTGTCATGGGTTGCAGGGCAAGATGTAACCAAGTGTATTCTATTACCATCCCTTAGAACTGGGATGGGGGATCTTCAGTTGATAAGCCAGCTGATAAGAAACCATCAAAGAGCAGTTTCCCTTATCTCTTCCATGACCAGGGATAAGTCTTCTGCTAATAGCATTTGAATACCACTGATAAGCTTCTTTAAACCCATTGGGAAATGCTACAGCCAGGGGGAGGAGCCAAACCTCTCTACCTGGATAAAAAACCTGAGGACTTGAATACTAGACAGCCTTCTTCACTGGACTTCCAGAGAAGAACAGGCCCATCCATCATTGGACTTCTTTCTCCAGGACCACTGCTTCAACAGAGCCATAGCTGATACTCCAGGAGGACTGCAGCCACCATTGCAAGCAGACTGCTGCCAACACCCTGACCAACAGGGTGTCAGGTTGTATTCTGACTTTGTCAGTGGTTTTCTTATTGCATGTATTTTGTTTCCTTTTTGTTTTATTTTTCCTTTTTCTAATAAATTGTATTTCTGACTTGGGGTGTCCTGCTGATCTTGCTGCTCAAACCAGAACACCTGGCCAAGGTCCATCTCAACACCCAGAACACCTGAAAGTCCCTGATTAAAGAGCTATTACAGTTATTCCTCCTCCTCAACTCACTCATTTTAAAGCAAAGCTGTACTCAAACAGCTCTTTATAAAACGAGATATTTTCTTCATAATTGGCTCATTAAAAACCCAATACTTGTTGCCCAGATCATTCATTCTTTGAAGTTGTGCTTCAATGAGATTTTTGATAGGCAATTTATCTGAATTTATCAAAAATACCCTGAAATATACTTAACCATTTCAAGTGGAAACAGTGTGTCCCACATTGAGTCAAACTTTGTATTCAATGTCAGAAACACATGACAGGTGTTGTGCCCTGCTAAGAACAATGATAAGGCTGACAGCATGGAGGATTCACCATAGACAGTGGATTTGTTATTTCCTTTGTTTGTTACTACTTTGGAGGCTTTACTGGAAACATGCTCAATGACAGGAGATTCTGAGGTTATTCACTACCCACAGCCTCCAAAAGGGATCCTGTCACTGAAACAATAAAGCTAAACAGATTCAGAAAAGAAATTCTTAAAAAGGAAAAAAAAAAATCTTTTTTTTTTTACAGAGCTGCTTCATTAGGTACTGCACATCAGGGTCCATTCTCCCTTAACAGTAGCCAGCTCTAAAGACAAAAAAATAGGATTATGGGACAGATGCTGCAATGAACTCAGGTAAATCAGTTTTGTGCCTCTCTGTCTCTTGGAATAGAGTTAACACTGAATGATAGGAAAGATTCATGTATGGGTGAAAGGAAAAATAAGAATATTAATGCCTGTAAAAAGTGACTTGGAAATTGCAGAGACATAATAAAAAGTATTTTAGTATGATATTTAGTATGAATTACAAGCACTTGATACAGAGGGGATGATATACTGATTTTCCTCATTCTGCGCTATGTATGTCACTAAGATCAATGGAAGTCACAAACCTATATCAAGGAAATTATAATATGTGGAATTGTTTATAGAATGGCTGCTTCAGGTACACATCAATTGCAGCATCATAATGGCCAGACTAATAACTGAGGACAAAGCCATCTATTATATATAGTAAATGATAAAGCGTGCATTCCCATCATTGCTTCATTCACCACATTTTTCATAAGTGAAATGAAGAACTAATAGAAGGATTCTTGTACAGCCTTTTTTTATAAAGAAGCAATTGTGTTATCACTAAAAGACAATGATTCCACCTGCAAACTAAGTCATTAAAAAAAACAGCTACAGGCAGTATTTTCCAAAACAGGGTTATGCAATGTACATCAAAGCAAATACGCTGAAACATTGGGAAACATTTCTGGATTGTTCAAAATTCTGGGGACACTGAAGAAGCTGAAAAGCAGCAGCACACAGAAGTCCAGCATCTCCAAGCTTCTGGTGGCAAGAAAGCATGAACCTGTAAGTACATGCCTCCCTTTTCCAACAGAAAAAGCTGCGTCAGCACTGGCACACAAAGAAAAAGTCTTACAGCTACACAGGCACCTTTATAATTTTCGTATCTCAAAATTATGGCATTTCCAATAAAGTCTGCTTTTGAATCACCATTTACTTCTACACCTCACTTAGTTTCACAGTAGTCTCTATCTCCTACTGTTAATTCTTAAAAGAAGCCTTCCAAAGGTCAATTCAAACTGTTAGGATTCTGGATGTTAAAAGTGAATTTTTCATGTCTACTTGTTCTTTTGAAAGGCTTAAAAGCAATTTGTAGCAATCAGCACAAAGGGATTTGATTGACAAAGTTTAACAATGTAATCTAGAGAAGATTCATTGGGGAAAAAACTGCTAAAATTGCAAATTAAACAGCAAATAGTTTTTCTCTGTCTGCCCTTGAAAGAAAATAAGTTCTTTTAGATGTGAAAATCATTCTAAAAGCTTCTAAAAGTACCTAATGAAAATTTTAGAAATGCACAGCATTATCTTTCAGATCTGCAAAAGTAATCAAATAAAAAAGAAACTACAAAAGGACAAGTGCCACAATGGCTACCAAACAAGTCTGTTGACCTCATTCACACAAACCTCAAAAATACAGTTGCCAACTTCCCTCAAGTGAAATACAGGACATTTAGCTCTGTGGAAATCAAGGATTTTTTCTCCTCTCCTTTGCCTATCTACTCTTTCCTTCCCAGTTTGCTGTCTCAAAATGCCTTTCTCTCCGAGGCTCCTTTTTCCATCTGCGGACAGGAGCAGTGCCCAGCTGGAGGATCCCTGCCAGGCCACCCAGGCAGCAGTCTTGAGTCCCTACTAACACTGCTCCGGAGGCACTCCAGCCCAGGGGAGTGAGCAGCAGTCCCTGCTGAATTTGTATCTGCATAAACCTGTTTTGGAAAATAGCAGTAAAGATACAACCCCCCACCCCCCACCCAAAGACACATCTTAAACTGCCAGGCCAACTCTCAGTGGGAGCACTGCAGGGTGAAGTGCTATGCTCCCATCCCATTTCACATTTTTAATTTTCAGTTCTGAATTTTTGCGCTTTCATTGACCAACTCTTGAGGAAAAAGAGTATTTGGGGAGGGAAAAAGAAGAATTTGGGAGGAAAAAGGAGGAATTTGTCTGTCTTTTTTTTTAAATTTTATTTTAAAACCTCTAGTTATGTGAACAGTATTAGACTGATAGCAACTAGCATAGTTAGAAGATTTATTTATTTCTTTATTACCCTGATGGTGCAAATTATTTTGTATGCTACTGCCACTACTTGTAAAACCTTTGCTTTAATCCTTAGACAATCTTATCACCCAAGTCAAAGTTATGGCCTCCCATCCACCTACTTTGGTTCAATTCTGAAATTCATATACAGAGTAAGAGCAGGATAAAGCTTGTCTCTGTTTGAAACTACAGCATAACTGATAGATTGTAGATTTTTGTAATGGTGCTTCAACCTCACATACCCATTTGCTTGTTTAAGTATTATTCAGATTTTTTTGCCTTTACACCATTCTTTTGTGACTTCAAATTACTGTTACCTGCAAATTTAACTAATGTGTTAATCTTCTAAACTTTCAAATCAGTCACATGATATAAACCCACTCAAAATCATTTATATTTTGACCTACAAAAACCTACTAGATTTTTTTACGAACAAGCTTAGGGGTTTTTAAAATTATATTTATGTCTGTGAAAATTTTCCAATCTACCGCTCCACTCAATGCTATTCTAACATTATGGTGATTTTATGTAATGAATTAGTTTTCCTGTGCCTGGTAACTTACTGTAGCTTATATACTTTTATATTTATTGGAGACATAACAAAAAAAAAAAAAAAAAGCATTTGAAATGCCAACAAATGAAATTTAACACAGAAAACTCAGAATTCATTAATGATAAAACATGTAGTTATGAAAGGCTGCACGAAAGTCATTCACTCACTGAATTACCACAGAGACTGAGGGATTTACACAAGGTACAATACATTCAAAATGATACAGTTCAGCTCAACACACCACACCTCACTGCATTAGCAGCACCTTGTGAACTAAATCTACAACTAAGCCATCTTGGCTCATTTACTTCTTATAAAATTACCTTTTTTCTTTACAGCAGCTATCTTTGCCAAAGGACAAAGGGTTTATGTGGGTAAACCTACAGTATTAATCTACATATTAAACACCTATTTTGGCAATAATAAATATGAAGGTCCAGAATTACCTATAACAGACTGTAAACACAATTGTTTACTTATTATGATCTTTACAAATCCACCATACAAACAATTTGTGTTTCACTAAAGTCCAAGATACAATTCAGTTACTTCTTTGCAAGCTGACCAAAATATTTTCTATTAGTTTTGCAGTGACCTTTGTTATATGTTATTCTAGTGTTGGGGATACATGTTTTAAAACCCTTATAGACAATATGATTAAAACTGCTATGATATGATTAAAACTATATGATTAAGCTCATTAAAACCAATGATGAAAGCTTCTTTAGGCAATCTAGCATCTGGATTAATTTTATGATCAAAACTTGTTTGCTCAATAAGGTTTTTTATTCATCAAAGACTCAGGTAATGAGAAATCTTTACATCTTTTAATTACACATTCTTGATAACCTCGGCCTCAATTTCTGCATAGTTGCAATTTAGAATAAAACATGTTTTAATTAACTTCTTATAAAGCACAGTGAAGATTTTATCAGATATTAATTGCAAACACCACCAGTCCAAACCTACTTGGATGTTTCTTTTCAATAACACATACTAGTAAGAATTGCTACCTGTAACAAATGCTTCTTTTGCTTTCTCAGTATTTGTGTAAATGTTGAACACATTATTTAATGACTGTGCAAATGTTTTTAAAAATACCCTCAAAACTGAAATATAACTTTTTTTTTAAAGCAACTGCTGTTCAAACTGCTGCTCAGATTCTACACTCAGTGAGCTGACCCTTGCAAGGTTTCATACACCTATCTCAGAATCTGTTAGTTACTGATAAAACACACAGCTGCAAAGACCCTGCACTCCAGAGGTGACTTACCAGCAGGCGGGCTGCTGCTCAGCCAGGCTTGGGCTCTACTGGGCATTTAGAACCAGCCTCAGACCCTCTGTGCTGGCGGTCCTGGCCTAGCTGAAAGTGGACAGAGCCCCACCTACCTCCTCATGCAATCCAGCGCCCTAATGAAGAAGTCTTTGTGCAGCTGGTGCTCGTCCCTCAGGATGGAGCACTGCTCCAGCGTCACTGACATGGATGTCCTGTCTTTGGCACTTTTGCAGCAGGTGAAGCGTACTCCGTTCAGCTTCCGGCAAATCTGAAACACAGGCAGGCCCCACAGATTAGCCCTTCTCCACTAGGCAGGCTGTGCAGCCCCTACAACTCTGCAAGCCCAGAAGGTGCATCCAGAGAGCTACAGCATTTCTCAAGAAGATAGCACCTATTAAGAGTTAGTACGGGTACATTCAATTCTTGAACTTGAAATAGAATTTTTATATCTATAAAAGAAACAATTCCTTCACTGTTTCCTCACTTAATCTAGCAACCACCCTGTTCAATGAAAGCTTAATTGTCTGAATACCTAATGAATAAAGAAAAATCTTGATAAATCTTAACTCACAAACATGAATGCAGCAGACTAACTTCTTGTGAAGGTATGGAGTCAGACACATCTGAACTTAAATAGTTTTTATTTTCAGCAGGTAAACTGTTCAATGTATGACTCACAATTCATAAAGTTTAACACAAATGACTGCCATGGATTGTCTACTTTCACTTATAATTTGAAAAAGTTATAACACATAAAGGAGACATGACATTTTGGAGGATGATTTTTCCCCTTAAGAATCAATCTGTGGTTGTACCATTCCATTAGTTTATACTTCGGTTTCAAACAATATTTTACTAGAAAAAGAAAAATTTGAAGGAGAGCTGCTGTGCCCAAGTGTGGGTCTACCTTTCCCCAGATATAATTTGTCCTGAGAAAAGGTAATACTTTGCTTATACCTGTCCCTGGAGAATCATAGGTATAACTGTATGAAACCCCAAAATGTTTGTGAGAATAGGGCAAGGCAATAAACTATAGCAGTAATCACAAAAAGGAACTTCCCGCATTGGCTATCACGGAAGAGCTCACAGGATGAACTAGAACATGATCTCGACAATATCAGTTTAGCAAATAAGTATTTCTTCATCTGTTAATTGCATTCTCAGAAATTCTATTAAAATTAGAAAATACTTAGAGCCGTTAAGTTCTTTATGATACCATGGTGAGGGTAATCTCAAAAGTTTAATTTAGGGAATCAATTAAGGGAATCTTACTTAGAACCCAAAGAGGTACAGGATAGTGAAGGAGAACCTATGAGTTTTTCTTCCATCCTATAATTTAAAATTTTAAAAGTTAAATCTGTTTAAAAATTCAAACAGTTGCACTGGGATTTAAAACATGTACTATATGATAAATTCCTCAAATAACGGTGCGAAAGAAGTTAACTGTTGCATTGAAGAGATTGATTAATTTGCACTAGTATCTTTGGAAGTCCATGATTCATGGGGGCTATTTGATGTGAATGAGTGCGAAAAAAAATTTAAAATATTAAAAAATCATTTAAAAAATGAAGTCAAAAAATCCCAGATAATTATTCTGGATGAGTGATGGGCTTGGGGGTAGGGAGACATAGGAGGAGAGGAAACAAACAACTTCTATTAAATTTATTCTTACAGTCCAATTATATCAGGGATTACATGCAGGTACAGATACATACGTGGAATCTCATATTTTTTACTGCAATAAAAAAGTGAAATTGCATAGCTACTGCACTGACAAAGTTTTATTCTTACATCTTATTCAAGAAATAAATGGAATACAGTATAACAGTGTGTAGATCACTGGAACCAGAAATACACATTTCAGGAAGTTAAAGTAAGGGAACCTAAAGAGAAATAGAATTCAGTGAACAAAAACCTATAACACTTTGTCTGTCCAAAGAATGCTTCTTACCCATTAAATTACTTTCAGGGAACCGCGAATAGATGGTAAAATACAACTTTCTATACTCAAAGATGTAGCACATTCTTTTGTAACTCATTCCATACTATATCTTTTACTTTTTTAAAAACAATGTTTCATAGTAATTGCAAGACTGGTACTGCAAGAAAAACTTATATTTTTCCTTATAAAGGATTTATACTGCAATAGCATGTGATAATATTTATTAACCACATGGCAAAATGTAATTAGCAATATGAAAGTTACAGCAGTGTTATTAATAAAAAGATACAGTTAAGACTGTCTTTTCTCTGGTGTTAATAAAAAGTCATGGAAAATGTTATTAACAATTTTGTATCAAATACTTATTTGCCTTGAAGGTATATACATTTGAAAGTCTCCCAAAACACAGAGCCTTGTTTCACTTTCAGTAGATACCAAAAACTCCCTGCTGGTATAAGGGAGCAGAGATACTACGGGTACTTTTCTAAATATAAGACAACTACATGGCTGAATTTCACATTCCTGAAAAGCTTGAGCTCTTTACAAACATCTAAGAATTGTCTTCCTGGCCTTTTTTTAAATATGTATGTGCAAGCCCCACAGAATTGGGAAACAGAAAGGAATTATGGGGAAAAAGTAAAGCAAGCATTAATCACTGTTAGATAAACAATTTTGTGTTCTCCCTCTGTCTGATTGTCTGTCCTTTGCATGTCTTTTGTGACAGTTATTTGTGAAATTAATTTAATTACAGAAAATCAAAAGTTGACTGCAGCAATAGCAAAAATAAAAAAGCCAGAGCAAGCAATTATGTCCCACATTATACCTCAAGGACACTAAAAAAAAAATTATTTTGAGTAATTTTATATTCTCAAAGAACAGATATGAAACAAATTGCTCAAATTCTAGCAGGTTCTACCAGCTTAAAAAGTGAGAAAAAGAAATTGTCTGCAATTTAGGTGGAGGAAGAAGAGATAAATTTATGAGTGGAATGAGTGACTATGAGAATGAATAAGTTAGAAAACTATTTCAGCACATCTGCCTCCTTTAACACATGAGTTCTTCAATCATATCCTCAAAATCCATTGCACTTACAATATCAACAGGTTTATGAAAATGAGATCATCATTAGTTCATCATCTTCTTTGAAACAAGAGAGCTTACCGTTGCAGCCAGCCACATGATTTCTACATTCTTTCTCTTTTTGGCCTGGATATTTTGATGAAGACTTTCTAGCAATCCCTTTAAATTATTTTGTTCTTGAAAATGTGGTAAACCTGGAAAAAAAGGATGCTTAAGTTGCTCATTTTGAAAAGGTGGTGATATGGTTGTCCTTCCTAAAGAATGCTCATGGTGAAGAACAGGTCGATTATTTACAGCCTTGTGTTGGAACACAGGATGGAAATTACCAGCTTAATATTTAAGGAATAAGCAAACCTTATGTCTTTCTGAGTATTGCTTTGTCCTCCCTAAGATCTTCATGTGGAGATTTAAAGTATCTTCAACCTTTATCTAATAAATGGATGGTGAAAAACAAAATCAAATCTCTGCTGTAGTTTTGTTCATCAGCTATTACAGACATTCAATGGAAATCAGAAAAAAAATGTATTACAACCTGCTTTGATGGGATGATTTTTTTATTTTAAAGTCAAAAAATTTTGGTTTTGTTTTCAAATTGAAACATCTAATTATTGTTTTGAAATGTGTATCAGATTTTTATATAATGTAACATAAGGGCAGCACTAAGTATCCCCTCTAAAAAGTAACAAAGTATATTTTGCCTGAAATTAAATGGGGCTTTATTTTGAAGTAGAAAATACTTTCAGGCTTAAAATCCAAAATTTTACCTGCTTGTTCTGGGTATGGCATTTAAGCTGAAGTTTAATTTATCCTACATCTCTAGCAAAAATTCAAGAGTAGGCAATTTTATTTTCCCCTCTGTTTTATATGTATATAGAGGAGGGTTTTTTTTAATTTTACATTGATCTTCACTAGTTTTGAAAAATCAATAAAAGCAAGCAGAATCTGTTTTCTGAAAGGATTTCTTCTCATGGTGGCAAAGTAAAAAGAATTTTAATTATAGTTATCACCAAAAAAGGGCTCAGAATCAAGTGAAACAAAGTGAAACTAAATTGATCAATGGACACAGTTTCTTCAAGCAGAGAAAGTAAATTGTCCGTCCAGTGAGGGGAAAAAATCCCCCACAACCCAGGCCCCAAAACCAAGCCCAAAGACGTATACTCAATTGAAAGAATAAAAATTAGGGAAGTATTAATGAAGGTCAATATCCATTCTCCTAACGTGATGCAAGTTGGAATGATCCCTTTTATCAACAGGCTTTTGCCTTTTACATCTGTAATTCTGTAGATTCTCTTATCCTTGATTCATAGTAAGAAGTAATTAAAAAATATTCAAAAAGAACTAAGTTGCTTCACTCATACTGTGCTGTCTAAAAAAACTCACAAACAAAAAAAAAAAAAAAGAAAAAGGGAGGAAAATGTACATCCTAGTTTTGCAATAATTTTAATGTGGATTGTTTTAACTGTATTACAAGTTCTGATTGTACACTTAGATAATGCAGAGCACATAAAAACACATCACACTCTGCCAGACTATTACACTTATGGCTGCATCTGTTTCTTTAAAACACAGAGCACACAATGAATAAGATGCTTTGAGATTATGCAAATGTATCACTAAACATTTTATTGCTTCCAGGCAGCTTTCCTTTGGTTCACAGCAGAAAATGCGACATCTCAGAGGGGCGACTTCACCACAGGTACAGCAAGAGTCTTCTAATTGTACTGCCAAATGAGTTGCACCTTGACTGGAAATGATCAATTTCTTAAACTCACTGGGTCCCCCACAGTATTAAACTATCAAATCGGGCTTATTTTTTAAGGGGGAGGAGCCTGGAAGTACCAAACAGCCGTCTTGTTTTCAGTTGATTATGTACTACTACACAACAACCTTACATTTTTGGACCCTTACTATCCTTAGCATTTCTATAAAAGCAGTACCATTTTGGTGCTTCAATCAGAGCTATATTCGGTCAGCATTTTTGATAGGAATCTTTCTGGGAACATACTCTTATTTTCAGTTTCTGCTAAAAGAATTTAAGAGGTTAACAAATGGGTAAATGACTAAGTGTATGTTCATCTTAAAGAAGATAGAAAGTCAGTGGATGCTTAGTTACAAGCAAGAATAATATTGGCAAGGGGAAATACAGACACAAGAGGAAAACTAATAGCAAAGGTGGCAATTCCCTTCTGAGAGTAGAAAATTGAATTCTTTGAAAGGGAATATATGAATGAAGCAGCAGGCCAGGGAGGCTGCCAAGGGTGGATGCAACAGCCTGGCAAATAGGGCTGCGAGTCCTCAAATTCTGTTTGGGCTTTATGAGCACTGTTTGGAACTAACAGCTTTGGGAACACAGTCCTGCATTTATTTTGTAGCACAGATTTGGCACTACAAGAAATAATCTGGATAGATGGGATAAAACCATCAAAGAACCATCAGTATTGATTGCCTCTCACTTGGCTCCAGCACCAGGGCTGCTATCAGCCTTGTATGGAGGTTTGTCTTCCAGAGGTGGGGGAACAGGAGAGGGATTAAAGTCCTCTCAGAAATGAACAAGTTTGAGAGCTTCACTTTTTTCCCAGGGGGCTGGTTTAAAAGGCACATTTCTCCAAGGCAAAAGAGTGATTCCATATACTGGCAGGGAGCTACTGGGAAGAGCAGTGGAACCAAAAGTTGCTTTGTGCTCCATAAAAAATTGTATAAAGAAGAGACTCAGTCCTTAAAGGTAGAGAAAAAAGCAAGAAAGTTACAATAACCAGAAAAAGACATGATGAACTAGACAAGATTAGTTCTCAAAAGCCATCAGAGTCTGGAAGAAGTCCAGGAACTGTGTGGCTCACTAATAATCCTGCAGGAAGGCAGTACAAGTTTAAATTCTGTTAATGAAAAGCAGCCAATACTATCTGCATGCAAATTTTTGCTTTTATAAATTAAAATCCATTTATGAAGTAGCATATCTACCTTAGTCCTAACCTGGATGAGGTTAGTTTTTCGAGGGTATTTTCTTGGCAAGGTTCCCCCAAGACAATTACCCAACTTGTTGTATGAGTTTCTCTCTAGACATCCTAGAAATACTAGGTCTGTGGGTGGATGGATGGGCATCCTGCCCATCACTGAGGAAGAGAGCTTTTGTTACTGTCAAAATTATTAACAAATTAAAATCATTCTGATATAAGAGATAAACATATGCATGTGATGTATCAAAGCTTTACATAGGATTTAAAAATCAGGATGTTAAATGTGCAGCATTTGGGACTATAGTTTGGGCATTAAAACTAACAGGATTAGATTGATGCAAGCATTTTTTTCAGTCCTTGCTTTTGGAAGTCAGAGTAACAAAATAGTAATGTTTATGTTTATAATATGGAATTTCTATAGAAGTGGAATAGAGGGCCTATTCTAATGAAACCTTATTATTCATATCATGATGATGTGGCTCATTGCTTGTATTTGCATCTGCAGATTTCTCAGTGGTTCATCAAACCTCAAGACATTTTCAGAATAAGAACAGAGAGTATGACTGAAGCTGATGAAATTTCCTACCAAGTATTTCTGTACAAATACAGTAGGTACAGACTGTCCTCTACATGACATATTAAGAAACTTATTATTTTTATAACTTAAAATAGCTGTTCAGCTCGTCATTCCTCTGTTTAATTTTCTCTGTAGTTTCTACTGTGGCACTGGGCCTGAAATCACTCTTGAGATCAGCAGAGTCATGTCCAGATACAAAATGTTTATATTTATGGAACAAGTTATGGAATTCTGCTAATATTACTGTCTTATAACCTTTTACCCATGAAAGCTTTTCAAACCCATCTGGACATTGCATTATTTTGTACTTACAATCAGGGGGCATTTTTTCCGTAAATAACTTGTAATATTCTTTGAGAAGTTCTAAGTTTTCCTGGTTAATGTTTTCCTGCAAAGTGGTATCTCCAAACCTATGAAAATACACAGCATATTATGAAAATAACCCAAAATCCACAAACCAAAATAAAGATAAATTATCCTTCATAATTATTTCTTTGCATAAAGGAATAACTTTGATTTTATATTACTTGTTTTATAGCACTGAATGCATTAGATTTTGTCAAACATACAGTAGTTAAGTTTTTGTATGCTTTGGAACTAATTTTTGGAAACGAGATCATCACTGATGCATACTTCTTCCAAAAGCTTATTAACAAAGCAATCCATTTACAAACGTGCAATAAGGCATTATTCTTTTTGCCCTCACAAATCCTGAATAAATGGAAAGGCACTTTGGGGGAATTCCAAATGGTACCATAGGCAGAGAACACCAATTCCTCCATCTCTTAGTGCTACTGTTGCTTAAGCATATTAATTTCTATAAGAGCTGGACAATATGGAAGTGACCCAAGATGGAAGAGAAGCTTATCTACAAACTAACTATAGCTATAAAAACAAATATCCTTCTCACTGAGATCAAGATTTCTACAATAGCCACATTTCATTTGCCAAGAAAATGAATCTCACAGTACTACAGAGATATGATTGTAAAGACAAGAATGTCCCTATGGCAGTTAGGGCCAAGTTTTTGCAATTCATCTTTAGGATAGCTTTGAAATGGAAATGGAGGAGTACAGGAAGAGAGGCATGGGCAGGTAAGTGAGAAACTCAGAGAGAGGAGGACACAGATCAGGAGATACCAAATATACTGCTATATTGTGTACAAGAGAAGCAAATATTTCAATGGGCCAAAGGGAGAAGATGTGACTATTTCCTCAGTAGCCACTGCTGCACTGTCACATGAGAACATTTCTTTTAAATGAGAACTATTCTCAAGTGTATTCTACCAAAAAACAAATTAAAATTTGTTTTTATCTAATAGAGTAACACTTCATAGAAATTTGCCACAAAAATGTTTTTATATTCTCATGTTCTTTATCCCACAAAACCCTCCATATTTTTAGTCAAAAATCATGTGCAGTGTTTTCAGTTTCAAAAACAAATGTGCAACTTTAGGAGTTAAGCAATATTAATATTAATTTGAATTAAGATAAAAGTAGACTGTAACTGCATGCAGAAAAGTTGCTTCTGCATTGAACTTATTTGCTTGGTAGATATTAGTACATATCCATATTTGTAGATATGTGGCTATTATTTTTTCTCTCATGGCTTTCTTTGTGCACAATGTAAAATGACCACTGGGAACAATACCTCCTGCCACTTCACTTGCAAGCCAGGCATCTTTTCATACCACCTCCTCTACAAGCCCCCAAGTAATCAGGCTATTTCTAAACCTTGTCAAATCTTTCCTCAGAACATTCATAACACTCAGTCCTTCCTGCCTATCTCACACACGTAAGCTCCCACCAGCTTGCTTCTTGGTTACCACATAGTGTCTTATCTCTTATTTTTTGAGTGTCCCACTCAAAACTGTCATGACTGATTTTGTTGGTTTTGCACATTATGAGTTAAGGCCATGTCATTCCTCTCAGCACTTTCCTCTTTATGGCATCAAGAATAACCTATTTTCATTTTCAAGAATGTCCCAAGTTCTCTGACCAACTATTCAACTCTTTCACCAGTAAAATGCCAGTTTTTACTGTCTTCTGATTCAGTCTATGTCTCCCATTTCAATGTTCTGCCTAAATTTTCTCACATATCACCACTCAACTTGGAAAAGTGTCCCATAAACATTCAAAAAAGCTACCTGGTAACATTCTTATTAGACTTCTTTAAAAGACTGATTTTACTTGGCTCTCTACAATGAGCAGGAGGTGAAACTCCTGTGGTACTTAACTTCTTACCTATTGTCCAGGTTAAGGATTTTCACTGTCTGCCTCTACTACTCCAGCTACAGCTTTGCTATAAGCTTTTGTCTTATAGCAAATGCAACCTGAAGATAAGTATTATGTATTTTGGATGCTCTGGTAATAAAATCAGCTAAAAGAAAAAAAGTTAAAAAAAAGTAGCTGTCTGTATTGACATCTTGACTTCTACATTGCAGTTTTAGCACTGCACAAACGTGGTAATTTAACATGACCGACAGATACCCTTCTCTTGGAAGAGAAAATTAATACGTTGGTGAAACTTTGACTATTATTATACTAATTAATTCGTTTCCAGCAATCTGTTGCAGAGGAGTACTAGTAACTCATCAGAACTTTATCAGCTTTCACATTTCTACAAACATACTACTAATACATTCCCTATTAATAACTACCACTCCACAACCCTGGAAAAAAGCCCTAAAAAACTGAGACAATTTCTCTAGCTTATCACTTATCAGACTCTTCAACCCCATTGTGAAAAAATCGAAATTTTGAATTTTCAGACTGGTTTGAGAATTTCAAAGAACTGCATACAAACAAAATTCTGCATCTGTGAAATAGAAATCCATTTTGCATCTGTATTCAAGAGAAATGTGGCACCGACTCTGTGAAATGAAGCCCTGCTTATGGTCTTATCTTCATCTGGACATTTTCATTGTTCTACACTGCTTCATAGCTTGTGTTTATTTCCTTTAATACTTTTGAAAATACACACTAAGTCAATGTGAGATTGTCCAAGAGCAAATAACAAAAAAGATTTATTTCTAATCCTGAGAGATATCCTGTACCAGCATGGAGTACTTGGACAGAAAATGAAACTTGACTTTTTCTTACCTCTCTGCCAGTGTTTGCTGTTCATTGATTCCAACATTAAAGAGCACTGGATACATGCGAAGCAGCTTTCCTTCTTTAATCTCTTGTGGCAGCAGCTCAAACATCTTTGCAGGAAGCTGGACCTCTATAATGTAATGTTCACTAGGAAAAATAAAAACAAGAATAAGGATGGGGTTCTTGATTGGTGTGCTTAAAATAATCTTTATAAATTATAGAAAATTTATAGACTTACAAATCCCTCTCTTTTTCCCTTACTTGAACCATAAAAAGGGATGATTCAACTTGCTTTTTTTAAGAGCATAACCAAGCTATATGAAGAAAGGCAGGTATAACTGTATGTAACTATAAACTAACTTCTTTACTAAGGATGGACTAAGGATGATCCTTTGGACTAAGGATGAAAGCAGCAAAAAAGTCCTCTGCTACCAAAATATCAATAAGAATACCTCAACTCTTAAAATGCATCTTGCTGAGTTACAAAAACAATTTACTTCCAAAGTCACAACTTGATCTGGTATCCACTCTAAAAGTAATATGAGCAAAAACCTTTCATAAAAGCCCAAAGTAAAACTTGCATTTTCTTCAGTGGTTGGATTCTCCCTGGGGGTAGAAAGCATCACCAATAACAAAATTGTCTCTGTGAAGATAATAACTGAAGGTTCATCACACAAACATGAATCCTGTTTTAGGAGAAGGGATATGATTGTCT
>WBNO01024460.1:0-23165 GCA_013400575.1 Peucedramus taeniatus
AATATACTTCTTCTTCCCACTTCCCATGGCCAAGCTTTAAATAGTATAGTCTTAAATAAATAGTCTTCTAATTCTGTTTCTCTCAGAGATAGTTTCCACAGTCTTTTGGCAGAAATTTCTAGTGTCAATAAAAGAGTGGGATATAGAACACTATCGTGAGAACCATTTTAGGGAAGTGTGATTTCCCCCCCTCTGTTGGACAGAGGTTATTTTCTGACATTAGCATACTGGGATGTGCTCTTTCCCTTGAGTGAGAGTGCGGTCCTCATGGTGAAGGTAGCACTGAAGCTGGCATCTTGATTAAAATGGGTGAACAGAGTCTCAGGCATGTTAGGTAAATTTCGTTCTTTTCATAACTTAGGGGCATTTTTTTAAGTTTCTGATTAAGAAGTTAAAAGCAACCTTGCTGTTTGTTACTGGAACTACTTTGTTTTCTGGTAGTCATGACTGAATGGAATGTGAACAGATAGAGATAGATGGATTTTCCTCTCTAATAGTACTCCTTTGTAAAATTGCTTATACTGTTCCTTCAAATTTCCCTTCTTAAGTGGTTTCAAACCAAATAGTATCCTGATTAATTAATTTGAGAAAACCTTTCTCAAGGTGGAAATGTGTATTTTTTGTTTGTTTATTAGTTTATACTATTTAGAGAGTTTTTAGTAATTCTGATCACCAGAATAAACTGATCTCTTCTCTGAAATTTAAGCACATATGTGGAATATTTGTACAGGATGGAAAATTAAGACAAAATCATACATTTATTCTTTCTATCCTTGATCAACAAAGCATCTGAATCACTCTGAAACACATGTGTTATCTGTGAATATATCCTAACTGTGGTTGGTTTTCTCCAGTTTTTTATTTGAGGCCAGAATAATGAGAATTAGAAAAGAAAAAATAACTAAGACATAGTGCATTATATTAATAATCCCATTCAAGTTTGGATGAGCATAAATCTTCTAGAGAAATTGAGAATCTATAATGTGACTAAAAAAGGTCACTAGGCTTGAGATGTTCTAAATTGGATGCCTAAAATTTTGTGACAATGAAGGAGAAATCAATTATTTAAGCTATGAAATCAGAAGCTTGGGTTTGTTTTGTTTTTTTTTTTTCACACCAGTATAAATACATTTCACTGCTTTCAGGGATTTAAATGGTATTTGCTATATTGTGCTTTAGAACAGAACTTAAAAATGAGCTTTTAAGTTTTCACTTCTAACAACAACCCCTTAGCTGGGGTTAAAAACCAATGGTAAAGCTCAAAGTAGTTGGGCCTTCTAAATTACAGGACCAAACTCCCTCTGTTAACAGAGCAGTAAGTTCTTGTTAAATTTCAGGTTAGGTACATTCAGGAGAGAAAATACCTGCCATTTCCTTTCTCCATGGCTGCAGCTGTCAAGATCCAACCAATAAGTGCTTGTGCATGTGAGGTCTGAGGTTGTTTTACCACTTGGACAGGCTGTGAAAGTCAGGGTTAATGGGATAAAAGCAGCCTAGGTGGATCAGTCCCACAGCTGCCAGTTACATGGTTCCTGCTGAATCTTTGGAAATGCACCCAGGCGGTTTTGCCTTAGAGGTATCCATGACTATAAGGTCATTTTAGTGATGTGACTGGCTCCTTGTTACTCTGGGTATGCTTCTTGAAGTCCATTTCTACTTCTACTATATTAAAATCCTTCTTTTCCTAGGGAAAAAAAAAAACCCAAACCAAAGAAAAAACACAAAAAAAACCCACAAAAAATCTTGATGCCCTGGCACTAAAAAATAATTCCTGAACAAGTTTAGAAGCTATTTAGTTATCATTACAGTGGATTAAAACTGGGCTATTAGTTATGAGGAAGATAAAAAAATGTGATGTCATAATGGCATGATGACAGTAAAAAAAGAATACTTTTAAGTATTCAAGTCTATCTAAGTAAACAGAATTCATCTCAATGATTCTAATGTTTAACCAAGTGCTGACTTCTCAAGGGTAATCCATTAGTACTTTAAAATATATGAGCTAAAATGATGTTCAGAAAAAATGTTTGAAGACAGTTTAATATATTTCTGTTCAATCAGAAATGCTAGTGATGATCAGGACTATTGACACAAACATATTTCTTTTATAATCTTAATATTTTTCTTTAAAGGAAAAAGCTATAGTGACTTGAAATTTGCTGTGGAATTTGTAGTTTTATTTTTTGAGATGCTTGGTTTCTTTCTGGTTGGAGGTTATGAACTGCTTTTTAATAGTAGTTTTGCTGGAATTTCAGTAGACGCATATGCTGTATAAAACAATTGCCAGTGAAGTGATTACGGTTTGAATTCTTTTGTCCTATATGGGACTATGTGGTTTGGTTTTTGTTTGGTTTTATGCAATTTGTCCAAGCTGTTCGTGGCATACAGTAGTATTCTTCATACTGGATGAGATTTTGCTGTGGTATCCTACAATTTAGAAACCAAGTTTCTTCACTTTTCATGTTACATACCACACCGCTTTTTAAAAAGCTCAAAAAATTTGAGATTTTTTTCTTTAATTGCATTTGGGAAGGAAAATTGAGTGGAGCAAAGGAATAATTCATAATGCATAAACTCTTGACATTTCATAAATTTTCTTTTAGGGAAATTATAATTGTTGATGGTTTTGGAGGGTGGTTTTTTTGCGTCTGTTCAGTTTTCAATAATATACTAGACATGTTTTTACTCCCCTGTCCTATAGAAGAAACACATAATTCTTAATGTCCACAGCTTGTTCTTTGCAATTTGTAGGAAACTTAAGCTTTAGTATTAAAGTTTTTTTCTCCTTTAACTTTATGGTACGTCTCTACATTTTGGTAGTTTGTCAATATAAGCAGAATGATATTCATAACTTGCTAACCAAATTGAAAGTCAAATATTGAAGAAGACATTTCTTGTGCAATTCCCTGAAAAGTGTTCCTTTTTCCAGATGGGAACCTTAGGAATGCTGATATTTTTAATCTTTTGGTGCCATCTCGTGGCAAGAGGATAATTATATGAAACAAAGAGGCAGTCTTTTCAGCACATATTTTCTAAGTTTAGCAAAAATGTACCTTGCTTTGGTGATAGATATGTATGTATGAATTTTAATAGTGACTGTAAAATAACAAACTAATTCATGCATAGGACGAAACTATCTTTGGTTTTTGGTTTTCTTCCTTTTAAAGAGCCTATAAATATCGATTGAGAAATCTCACAAAAATTGACTGTCATTAGCACATAGAAATAGATTTTTAGTCTGCTGCATTAGATCTCTGTAGCATACTTAACTGGTTCAAGGCAATTGTCAATATATTTTTATTGTAGCAGTGCATTACATCTCTGTAGAATACTTTAATACTTAGCTAGCTCAAGGCAATATTCACTTCAGCATCCTGTAATGTTTAACAGAAAGCCAGGGTCTGTGATAGCATTCCTGTGTTTCATTTTATTTTCTGGTTTTGGCTTGGGAAAATTCATGCCAGCCTACATCCAAAAAAAAAAAGAGCAAGAACAGCACAGGAATGCTGTATATTTTTCAGGTATTTTAATTGGGATTTAGAAAAATGAGTAGTTTTGCTTCTGTGCTAAATAAATTCTAGCTTAATATCGGGAGGTTTTAAAGATAATGCTTGTAGGTATCTGCAGTCAGTATAGATCACATTCTTGCTCAGTTTCTGAAGGAGTTTTCTATACAATAGTCCATATTTGCTTACTTATCTCTAACTTCCAGTCTGATGAAAGTTTCTAGATGCGAATATACCATTCTCTGTAAAGAGCTGGAAAGAGAATCAAGATGATGTTTTTATTCTTAAAAAAAAAAGAAATTATAGTCTTGTTCAAATAACATCCAAATATGCTGTAGTTATTTAAAATCAATGTCAGATTGATTAACTTTGTGAGTTATTATAATATCCTCCCAGCTGAAGGAGGAAATACTATCAGTCAAAATTAGTACCAAATGAGAACACTCTTTTAAGATCTCACCTTTTCTTTTAATGTCAGATGATTCCTTAACTTTCTGTACACGACCAATAGTGTCTGTGCTTTCTATATTTGTACAGAAGATAGAAGTATTAGGAAGATAAAAATTCAAGATATATTTTCTAACAGTTAGATGGCAAATATCAAAATGTTAGTCACTAGAATGTGATTTTTAATAATCAGTCACTAGCTGAGGTAGCACTGTGACAAGTTCAGTGTACTATGATAAATCAGCCAACAGGTGAAGCATTCATTTTCGTTGGTTAGAGATTGTGTGATTTCTCTGATTATGGTTAGCCAGGCATAAAACTCCTTTTCCTGCCAGGTAGAATGAAGAGAAGAATCATAGCATTAATGTAGTAAGATACAGAATTTCAACAGTTTTATACAGGTATGTGATTGATAATGTGATTATTTCCTCCTCATCCCAGTAAAACTCTCTTAACAGTTAAATACTGAACACTTCTCTCTCTTTCTATATCTGCCTCCTGCAATATACTACAAAATTAATGTGGTAAGTGACTTAAGAAAGATTTGCATTTGCTTATTCCAGTGAATTGATGAGATGTGTATTCCCTTACAAGAATGACAAATCTAAATGTGTGTCATAGTTTTGATAGAAACATGGACAGAAAAGTGTGAAGCTTAAGACTTCACAAACTAAATCTTAAAAAGTTTTCCAGAACGATATTTACCAATATTTTATCTTCTTAACTTCTTATTCTGGATTAATACACATTTGTTTATGCATGTCAGTGTAAATTTCTTCCTGTTACATTTAATAAAAACTTAGTACAGAATATTTTAAAGATTATTAAAGAGGAGGAAAGTAGAATTCTGTTATAGGTTTTGGACAGGTTTTTTTTTACTTTTGGTTTAAGGCATTTTTAAAATGTACTTTCTTCTAAAAGCTTCAGCTAAGGCAGGCAGTATGCTTCACCTGAAACGTGGAATCAGACAAGCAAAAACGCAAGCACAGGTACAGAAAGATGATGCAGCATGTCATAAGTCACCAATGAGAAAGTCTCCAGTGAGATGAGATTAAGAAAACTTGCAGACAGTGTTATGTGGATAAGAGGGAGGTAAAATCAGTTTAAGGGATAAAAAGAATATGTAGATACTTAGGAAAATGTATTACAAAGATGAAATAATTCAATCTATCAATGTCTTCTTTGAAGTTAGGGGGGAAAGAGGAAAAATGGTCAATTTAAGTAATACTTCCTATTTGTGGAACTTCTGGAGGTGAAAATTTAATGATTTTGTAATTGTCTTCAGAAAAGCCTGGAAATATGTATAGCACAATTTCAGAATATATTTTTGAAAAGAAAATGGTAGAATCTCCTCACTTCTGTTGTAAAATTCCTTGTATTCCCTTTCTTCAAATGGCACCTGTTGAACAGTAGATTTTGCTCTTTCAATCTCACTGTGCATAATTTAGTTAGAATTTTAGGTAAGTAAATACATTATTTATGCTGGAAACTGTTGGATCCTGCCTAAATATAAAGGGGAGACTGAAAAGTGTCTGCCACTGAACTTGTCTAGATGATCAAAAGGAAAAAATGCTTTTTAAAACTGTTTCTGGGGTTAGTCTGTCAGATAAGGTTGATCGCTGAGCTGTGGAACTTGTGTATTTAGTGTGTTCTCCTGACTGTCAAAATTATTTATATCTAGTGTGACGACCAGTTAGTCTAAGCAACAGAAACCTAAGCTGTGGCAGTGAAAGAAAAAAAAAAATCATCCTGCTGTACAACTGCAGTAGTAAATAACTGACATGTTTCAGGGCCCACAAGCCTACAGAAATTTTAAACAAGACATAAAGGTCACTAAAGCACAGATTCTTGACAATCATGGGTGCTGCTTTTACGTGCACAATGCAGCTGTACCATCTTTTCAGGCTCCTGCAGAAACAGTCTGAATGAGTTTGTATCTATGACTTTGTCCTTCAAAGATCACAATTCTTAGGACAAACTGTGAAGGGCTTTTTCAACAGAAAAGATAACTGTGAAATTAAAAGTAGTGACACTGATATGTAATTTTTGGAATTAGGTTAAACTTACCTTTGCCAAAGTAAGCTTGGTTGTTTTCTTGTGAAGATAAACAGAGAAGCCTAGGTATGTATTATCTGCAAATAATGCACTTTTCTCCTTCCCTGCATTTTATAGTGTAGAAATAATTTAAATTAGTAATAATAATAATAATAATAATAATAATAATAAATATATTTTTCTGAGGTATGACTATAGAAATAAGACAAAAATTAAAATTCTCTCTTATTGGACTGATGTGGTGAAATCAACATGCTTCAGAAATAAAAATGCATTTTTCTGCAATGGATTTATATCCATCCACTCTGATGTAAAGCACTATGACAGACTTTCATGGGGATAGCTGTCACATTTTAGAATAGTTAAGAGAATTCAGGAAGCAAAAGGCAAAAGGAATCGTAGTTCCTTAAAAATGGGACAGAAATTTCCAGGCTTAAGAAATCTTAAAACATATTTTTCCCTGATTTAACCATAATTTTTCATAGCCTCACAATGTCTTGTGAAAGATAGAAACATTTTCAGAGAAATTAAACCCTTATGTGTCTAGAAGTGCCTCTTTATTCAATTAAGTTCTCCTTAGCCAAAAGAAAAAACCACCTTTATCTCCATATATTCCAGAAGTCTTTATGATAGTTTTAGACCAGGCTACAGCTCTTTTCTAGCTCCTTAGGTGTTTGTGGCAACTGATTTACATGGGAAGGGAATGGTGACAATGATCAACTCTCCTGCTGCTTTTCTGTTAGTCCACATTGCTATCCACTAGGATTTCACAGATTTTGCACTTTGGAAAGACCACACTAGTCTGTCTTGCCACTCATTAAAAAAAAAATCCTGTAGGAGATTAAGTAAGAATTAATCTGCCTCTCTCTGTGTGTTTTAGTACTTCTCTGAAAGGCATTTTGGTTAACAGCAGCAGTCAGGTGCTCGTGTCAATTAGGCCACGCTTGGAGTGCTGGGTGCTTGTTCAGGCGGAAGAGTCATGCATGTGAAGAACCAGGAGACTCAGGGCTGGACAGCACTGCAGAAGCTCCTCACTGTCAGTGGATTTCTGACACCCTCTTTGTAATAACAGGGAAGGAGTTTGCCTCCAGGAAGGACTGAAAGCCACCTCCTACTATGTATTTCAAACCTGGAGTTTGTATGCAGAAAACCACAGAAGTTTGAGGCCAGGTTATGTTGATAAACTCATGTGCTTCTGTGCAGGGAAGACCCCCACAGTTCAAAAATTATTTAAGCTTGTGTTTAATTTCCAATACTCTTGATAGGATTTGATAAGATATACAAAGTTCAGCACATTTTTTTTTAAATTCTGTCCATATATGTACACACTCGTGCTTTGGGCAACCTTGTCCTTAAACAAAGCTGTGACTTGTTCTGAGACTAATTTTCTAGCGGAAAATAAGAATAAAACAGCTCTGTATTTCTGAGGTTTACTTTTTCAAACTTCCAGTTAACCATCAATCTTACATATTTGTCTCAGTTAGTGCTTAGTAGTACTATGTTCAGAACTTATAATTTTTCAGACACTTCATTGGTTTCCACCTGTATTTTAATAAAAGGGTAATTTTAATTGCTCACATAATTCTTAGAAGGCAGTGACTTTTTTCATAGCCTTTCAATGATGTCCAATAAGTATTTGTCAGGAAGTTGATTTAATTGATTTAAGGACCACAATGAGCAGCCTGCTTTAGTAATGAAATGAAGAGGACAGTTGGAATGATTAAATTTTATAGAGAATTCACATGATCAGAGCTTGTCCTGGAAGAGAAGTGCAAAATGAGAACTTGCACAGAGCTGAACATTCTTATTGCCTAGGAAGTGCTCAATTGCACTTTTGCTTCAGGGTACATTGAGCAGAAATTTTCACATCCAAAGCAATATATGGAATTATATATTTAATAGAATACTAATAAGTTACCTCACTGAAATACTACAGTGTGGTAAGTCAAACACTGCCAAGTGTTTTTAGAATTATTAAATCTTCCATATTAGACTATAATATAAAATTATTAGGGAAATCAAATTACAAGCCTTTTTAATACACAAATTTTACTCCTAGAATTTTAATGATTGTTGCATTATCCTTTATGTTTTTCTGTTCATAAAATTTCCAAAATTATAATCAATGTTTTTGTAATGTTACTTTTATTCCAATGTGGCCCAGTTCTTATTCAGTTCTGGATCACTGGCTTTCTTTCTGTGCTGTGTGGATACTAGTATTTCAAAGTTTCTTTTATGTGTCATGTTCTTTGCTTAGGACATACTTCTTATGTTCATTGCTTCTCACTTCACATTTCCTGTCAATCACAGATGTTTATCTTTCATCTGTATGATGTAATATAGCAAATTAACAACTGAATTCTTTGAAATTCAATTTACAATTGAGTGCTTTGAAACAATTGATGCTTGTGAACAAATGGTTTACTGTGACAGGCTAAAAGGAGTCTGTGAAACTTTATTATGTAGCTAAAACACAGAACACTTGTTTTTTAGCATCAAAATATATTAATGTGGACACACAAAACTGCTGTTGTAGTGGTTTGCTAAGCAGTGTCATACCTCTTCCAGGTATACCCTCCTTGGGTTGGATCACCAGCATCCACAAAAATTGGTTAAACTTGAACAGACCTAATTGGTGCAGCAATGCCCTAAAACCATGTAAGGGACCATATGGCACAGTAGCAAGGAGAAAAATTAAGAAATTGTTCAGACATCAACAATCATGTGATAAGTCCCTTTACATCTATCCATAAGAAAAGACTATCTTTAGGTATCAGCACACACATACAGATTATTCTTGGAGACACTGTGATGCTTTGCATATGCTTACAAATATATATTTTTCTAGTGTTTCTTCAGCCTTCTTCTAGTTTTTAAACATTAATTTTACGGTGTAATTTGGTGCTTTTAAAAATATTCAATGCTATCAAGGGTGTTCATGATGTACAGCTATAGTTCCTAGATAATTTTCAGTGTATAAAGGCTATTGTTTATGAAGATTTAATTAACGATAAAGAAAAGCCAATTTTTATCATGTATCAGTTATTAGCTACTAATAGGTGTGTGAAGTAATGGGGGTTATTGGGCTGCGACAGTGTTTGTGCATAGGCATGGACTTCTTATTTGTCTGTTTGTGCACTGCTTGGTTGTTTGCAAAACAGCAAAGGTTTCAGAATTGCTGAAGAGCTTTAGGCTTTTTGTCCATTCAATACATTATAATTAAAGAATACAGCCACTGCCACCCCCAGACTATATCCACTCTGCTTAGTCTGTAGTCCTGTTACCTCCTAGAAATGTTATATGAATGCTTGGGTAGCACATTAAGATTATTTGGTGAAATAAAAATTAAATCCTAATTCCATACCTGGCTGGGCTTTTTTTGTTTTGAACTCAAACAAAACTAACAATCAGTATTTAACCTAGAGAGGGAGCACTGCAATTACTATTGTATAGCAAATAAAACTTAAAATCAAGTCTTCTTGATCATTTGAGATTATCAAAAAATATGGAATACAGTTATGAGTGTATAGGTGTTAAAAGCAGCATTTTATATCAGTTTCATCTTGGGAATTTTTTCCTAAAAATTGGGCTGTTTTGCATATAATCTCTGGGGCTCTTTATTTGCAAACACATCCTGATGGGATTTGCTCATCCTCTTCAAAAGCCTTCCATTTCCTTGAGGTCCTATGCTCAAATGCTTGTGGAAGCATTGAGGAAAAAAAGGTTTCATGGGAGAGAGAAAAAACAGGGTGCCTGAGCTGTGAAACATAACCCAGGGCACATATGATGCACAGTTCTCTGAAGATATGCATCTTTACCCATTTTGCACTATGCAGGAGTGAAAAGCAAACAAAATCTTTCTACATACAGTGTGTTGGTGTTAGGTTTCCAGCATTAAGACAGACCTATGTAAACTGCCAAGTTTAGGTGCTTGGATTTTCTTGTACTTTTGGAAGTCTTTCTACAGAATTCTTTGTATGGAAATATTGTGGCCTGTTAGAGACTGTCACAAAAATAAGGCATTTGTAAAACTAAGGCTGGGGAGTAGCTCACAGAGTTTGGAAATAACTTGTTATAACTCAGGGTCATCCCTGTCCGCTGGCTATGTATTGTATTTCTACTCTTAAGTAAAATAACATGGCAAAATATAATAAAATAAATCTGGGAACTTTCAAGTCTGAAGAAGTAGTTTGCCAATTTAATAAAATGTTGATTTTATTTTTTTAAGAAGTTTTCTGTAAACAATATTGATTTGTTTCCTCTGCTTCTTTCCACCACGGTCTCTTTGGAAACATAACATTTTATGTTTGATGCTAAATGATGTGTCACATTAGAGCTTAGTGTGATTTGAAACAGCTGAAAGAGCTAAAAGAATCAAATGTTATATTGGAGACAGGTCATTCTTAATAGCAATGTGATTACACTTTTCATAGGATTTCTCCTCTTTCAGACAGCATTTCTTCTGCATGCTTTGAATCATTCCATCTTTCTTTCCTTGAAGACACAGTGGGTACATAAGCATTAACCATTTTGTGTTCAGACCCTTGGGCTATTTCCTGTTTCCAGTGAGGTTATGAAGTATTTCTGAAAATCCAGTAGTCTAAAGGGACAACTGTAAAAAAGCAAACATAAGTGAGATACTAGTCAACAAAATATGAGTAAGCATTTAGTTTTTCAAATGATGTTTAAGCCCTAAACACTTGTGAAAGCCAGCCTGCAAATATTACCTATTTTATGTGGAATCTACATTAATCAAACACTTCATTATTTTTGATTTCACAAAATAGGGCCAGTATGATTAAGATTATTAAGATTGGCTCAAAAAGCTTGCTTCTCCTTTGTTCAGTTATTGTGTGGATGTGAAACATATCTGAAAGTATACATTATATAATAGCCTTTTATTACTTTTTTCAGTCTAAATAAAATGAAGTTCAGGGTTGGTCTTCTGGGTATAGCACTTACAAGATTAAGGATGGATAGAGGTGGAGAAGGAAGTTAATCTCCAAGAAAGTCTTAAGAGATTAATTGTACTATGTTAATGTGTGCTAGTTCTGTCTGTAGATGTGATTATCATAAAAATTACCAAAAAAAAAAAAAAAAATCACTGGGCTGGGGTTTGTGTTTTTTTTCTTTTTAGTTCTTCTCAGCTACAAATCATTTTAAACATTACTTCTTGCACATTCAGTGGATATGGATAACAGATTAACTTCTGTCCAAGTCGTTCATATTTCTAAGTTGTAACTTGTTCTCCCCTCTCACATGCCTTTTTTTCTATATATAGCAGCGCCAGTTTGTTCACTTGTGCCACGACAGTCAGGAGAGTTCCTCTCCTCCACACCTCTCTTAAAATGTGGTGTTCAAAATTAATTTATTATTTTAGCTGAGTCCTTCCTATTGTTGCTTGAGTAGAGAAGATACACTTTATTTTTCTTATAGGTAATAATCCTCCTTATATATCAGTTTATTTTTTCTGAATCCAGATGATGCCTGCCGTTAAATCATATTCAGTGATCTTTGCCTCACAAGCATTAGGATGGTTGACATTTAGTAATTTTTCTCTGTCCACCAGGCATGATAATTATTCAATCATAGGAAGAATTAGGAGAGGAACTGGAGTGGAAAATGTATACTTTTAATCAGAGAATGACTAATTATTCTGAAGCTGCTTCAGCCAATTCATGTTCTATACTAGTAGTAAATTCATTAAATCGATGCTTTGAAAACCTGTAAATTGCAGTGAACAGTGTGGGGTCCTTGAGAATTCCTGACTCTCCTGCTGAGCTGGTTTTATTTTATCAACATGTGAATGTACTGCTGCTGGGTTGCTGGGTTTTCTAAATGTCTTATCACTGAGTTATCCCATAGCTTAGCAGTTGCCTTGCTTACAGCTGCACACCTTGTCCACTGTTGTTCCATCTCCTTCAGCAGGAGTTTACATCACTTCTCACCTAGAAATTGTTTGTGGATTTCTTCAGTATCTTATGTCTCTTGGTTGTAAAACATATTGTAACTCAGCTAACAGGATTGCAAAAGCTGGCCATTCGCATCTAAATTCTTCAATTAATCTTTCTTGTTTAATGCAGAGATCATAACATCTTGCTGCCAATATAAATTGTATTAGCTACCTATCCTACATTTATTTGTAAAAAGAATGCTGCTGTGATAACACAGCATTCTCCAACTTCCTTCAATTTATGTGTAAAACACTGCTCCTCCACTGAGTATTGAATCAAAATTTTCAATCTTGCTTCTGTTCCTAATTCTCTTACAAAATTATTTCATCCTAGACATCTCTGACTTTTCTTTTTTGTGCCTTGACTTTGTCTATATTACCTACTTCTTTCCCTGTTACTTCTTTATATTAATGTTTAAAAATGCAATGTATTTTATATTTTTGAGGTGTTTGTTTCACTATGTTTTGAATGAAATTACGGTGTCTTAGCCTAAGTCTATTCTTTACAGTATTTTCTATTCCACTTTTGCACTACAAAAGCTTTTTTTTTGTGCCATATAGTTTCTTTCAAAAATTACTTCTCCTTTGGTCTTCTTGTCTTTCCTGCACATAATATTATCATAATCTTCTGGTCCTTTGGGATACTGCACCAGCTCTCTAAGATGCTTATTATTTGAACTTTCAAAACAAAAAATGGTGTCATTTTCTAGGTTTGTTCACTGTTCTTTTTGTATTAATGTACAGATGTCAAAGATATCTGATTAGATGCCTAATATGGTACCTTCTTCACCCTGACTTGCTATCACCTGTTTTTTTTTATCCTTTTTGCCCCTCAACTCTTATTTATTGCCCTATATTCTTTTTTCCTATCCATACCTAACTAACATGTTTGTATTAGCATACCCATGTTTCATCTCTAGAATCCTTTTTACTAAGCTAGTACATAATTTTTCCTTACTTATTCCCCTCCAGCTCCCCTAAGAAAAAAAAAGTCATCTTTATGTAATAACTCAGTGAAAAATGTCCTCTAAGTGAGGAAGGCAAAGAAGCCCAGGTGACACCATCAGTCACAGATTTATTTCCAGAATTTTGTTCTATAGAACTGGAGATTTTTTTCTTATAAGAAGGCTCTCTATAAGGCAGTGAATAAAAAGAGTTTGTTAATGAAAAGAGTAAGGTGTTTTCACAAATGTTGATACTGTGGAAAAAGCTTGCAAATCTTGGCATGGATGAGCATTTGTAGCAGACCTCAGAAATTTGCATAAATAAAGCTTTTGGAGGGGAAATTAAATTGGAAAAGGTTATGGAACAGGATTTGGAAAAACCCCAAGGCACAAAGACATTGAAGAAGCTGCTGTCCAGTTGTAGAGCAGAAGGGACTCACATGCAGCACCTGTCAGGACTGAGGATAGAAATGACAGCAGCAGTGCTGCTGCTGATCTGATTGCCCTGTGACATGACTTCTTGCTGACCTCATTGTCTGTCAATGGTGTTTAGCATCTTACCTCACTAGTTTCCAGAAAAGCACAAAATTTTCAACAGTGTGAGATCATATTCAGTGTATGGACATTTTTTAAACACCTTTCTCACTCAAAACTGGTGTACTTTTTGTAGTTTTGGTATTTATTTTCTTCGCTGTCATAGAGCTGTCTGACTTAAAGAGTTCCACAGAGTAATGTGAAGGAGGGTTTGCAAATTGGAAGGTTTGTTTACAGGCACTGGAAGCAATTACACTTGAGTTCTTCAATCCTCACTCATATAACAGTTATTAGAGACGAGATATCTGTTTTACTCTAAAATAATGTTTGAAGAAGAAGGAGGAAATCATTGCTTGACATTTTCCATTTTCACTAAGTTTTGCTAATGTGTATGTATATATATTTCATAATATTGTAGTTCTGTGCTTCTCAACACTGAGGAAAAAAATCTCAATAGTTTTTTTCAAAATCATAATATACACTTTAATTACAGATCACATTTTCCTTTGAGTAGCATCAGTGAATGTCTTTAGCAAGTACACTTCAGTCACTGAAGTAGATGGCTTTTGTTGCTGAAACTGAGAACAAATCCTTGACATTCTTGTAGTAACATAAGGATAACACTGTCACTGACATTAGATTCTTATGCTAGTCTGCCTTTCTCAAATAGGTGTTTGGAAGAGGAGTAAAAGAAACACCAGGGATAAAAAAGAAGCTGTGGGGAAAAGAAAGGATAGTTGTCAACATACCAGTGAAAATCCATTTTCAAAATATAGGCTAGAGCAAGTAACTTGTGAGTGATACTGGATGAAAATTGGAAAAGTGAACACAAGGAGTCATAAGAATAAAAACATTCAATTGGATGTATTACCATTTAATTTTTGTGACCTTAATTGCCTCCTAAGAATCACTTTTACTTTCTGTTTGGAGCCATTGATCCATAGGATCTTAATAAATTGATGCAGGACCTCAAGTAACCTTCCTGCTGTATTTGTCTAAAGTCGTAACCTTCTTGTAATTGCTTGCTTTACTGTAAAGCAAGATATAAATGAAAATAGGAAATTTAAAATGTTCAGCATTGCTTCTTCCATGCTGACACTAGCATTGGGTCAATGCCGTTTTTTCTTGCCAAGTGCAACAAATGATGTTTGTAGCAATATGACAGAGACCCAGTCTGACATAAACTACTCAGAAGTGAGAAGCTGGATGCCACCCTGTAAAAATATCAATGCAGATTGAATAAAATAGTAATTCCTTATCTACTATTTAAGTTATGGTATGCATTGGATGGAAATGGATTTGCTTCCCCTGGAGTTATTTTGATAACAGATGGCCAACATTTCCTATATTGGCAATTTCTAGAATTTTGTTGTGCAGAAAGTATCTGAATATATTGTAACATGTGTACTCTTGTCGCTGTATCTTTATGGATTTATTTCTTAGCTAGCTTTTAGACATTAGTATTAATAGAAGATGGGAGATTCAGATTTTTCTCATGACTTTGTAACCCTAGAATTGTAGGGAGAGTCTATCACATATAGATGTATTTATCCCATTTTGTGATCTTCTGTGGTGTTTTCCTCCCAGCTAGTGATTTGAAGAAATCTGCTGATAAAAATGCACAGATCATCTGGTTCTTGATATCCAAAAAGAGTAACTTTATTGAAGATAACTTTCTGTGAGCGAAGGAAAAAAAAAAAGCATGGATTTTCTGGCTTAAACCTGGTAGGGAGTAAGCAGCACACAGCTGCTCCATCACTCCCCCTCCTGTGGGATAAGGGTGAGAAAGGGAAGGATAAAAGTGAGAAAACTCATAAAGAGAGTTTAATAGGGAAAGCAAAAACTGCTCACACAAGCAAAGGAAGGGAAGGGAATTAATTCAGCATTTCCCATGGGCAAGCAGGTATTCAGCCATTTCCAAGAAAGCAGGCATCCATCACATGTGGCAAAGGTGATGTGGGAAGACAAACATTACTCCTGATGTTCCCCACTTCCTTATTTTTCCCCCAAATTTATTGCTGAGCATGAGGTCACATGACATGGCACATCCCTCTGATTAGTCAGGGCGGCCTGTCCTGGTTGTGTCCCCTCCCGTCTCCTTGTCTACTCAGTGGAGGGGTGGGGTAAGGACCAGAAAAGGCCTTGACACCATGCATGTGCTGCTTAACAATAAGGAAAACATCCCTGTGGTATCCACACTGTTCCCAATAAAAATCCCAAACGCAGCACAATAAAAGATACTGTAAAGAAAATTAACCCTCTCATAGACAAAATCAGTGCAATAAGGGAATGAATAGAGGAATTCTAGTATGTTATGCACCTAGTGGGATTAAGTGATGAGATTTCTTTGCGTTTTGCCATAGTTGAGTAAAATTTTAAAGTATTAATTATTTTACAGAAATACTCTGTGTTTGTCCAGACTCTTACTTTATAGTGACAAGAAATGATACATAAAGTATCTCAAGTATATGCTGCATATATCTCTATATATTTCACACATCCAGATTTGAAAGGGTTTGCCTTCAAATACACAGAATTATAAAATTTCTGTTGCCCTAAGAAGAATAGCTTCTTTTTCCAGACAGTTTTCTTAGGTATCTGGGTGGTATATACATATACATCATTATCTTTCCAGTTATGAGGCTGGGGGGAAGTATATCTAGAACTGAACAGACACTTTGAGAACATTTTTGATTCTAAGAATTGGAATTAGAGAATTTTGGGTTTTTTTGCAGTCTCCTTGTGGTTACTCATTTGTGATCTCTACAATGGAGATTTCTCTTGCTGTTCTTGAGATTTGGTACATTTACAGAATATTCTTAGGGAAAAATGTGTAGATACAGCATCACTCATTCAGAAATTATATCAAAATATTACATTTAATATAGCAAAACATAGGAGTAAGTCTTTGTGAAAACATTGTAAGATTTTAAGAAGTCTTTAACTGCAAAGATCAGTATATCATTAATCACTTCTAATTCCTTTCAGTTAAGGAAAAAAGATTGTTGTTTAAAAAAACACTGAAGTTAAATTATTAGCTGTCCATATTTTAGTGAAACAGTCTCTTGTTCTAAAAAACCCTCAAAAACCCAAAACTCAGGGACCAGATGGCAATTGACAGGCATAAATTATTCCTATATACAAAATTCCTTGCATTTCTCTTGTACAATTTTTATTCAGTCACACTAAATACAAATAACTTTTTTTCACATAGATATATGTTCTGAATTCTAATTTACTTCCAATTGTAATTACACTATAAATATTTGGTTTCCAACTATAACAGTATTTCATCCATCTTAGATCCAAAATAGAAAAAAAAAAGAGAGAAAGATAATTAGAAAATGTTGTAAATACTGCATGCATCAATTACTTATTTAAAACCACAGAATTCAAAGTACATCAGGCATATTGCTATAAATCATTGAGTTTTTACTGGGATAAATGTAATCCTACAGGAAACTGTCAGGAAAAATATTGATTTTCTAGCAAACTGTATTTGTGGAAATGTATCATTTTAATTAGGACTGTCTGTTGTTTAATAAAGGAAGTAATTGGATAAACCTATAAAGTATGAATCCATCTTCCCTTTGACCATGACAGTTACCTTGCTATTCTAATACAGTATTCCTAAACTGTCAGACAGCCTCTTATGAGCTCGCTAGCAAAATGTGACAACATATGCACTGTTTGGATTTTGTTTTCTGGATTTTTGTTTTTGTTGTGGGTGCAGTTGGAGAATTATTGGAGCAAAATATCAACACTCGTTGTCACTTTGGATAAGGTGTGGACAGGCAAAGACTGCCTAGCAGAGCTTCTTGCAGGTTTGTATTTCCAATTTGGACTAAAAAGAGCTGTTAGGCAAAAAATAGTCTTGCTTGATGTTACATGGAACATGCAGGGCTGGTCAATATTGGTTGAGCAGCTAATATTGGTTGCTGTTTTATGAATGTCCAGCGGCCATGTAAAAGGAATCTGTAGTGATAGAGGGAGAAAAAAAAAAAAAAAAAAAAGGAAGAAAGGAAAAAAAGACAGAAAAGTAGCAGAGTTAATTGGAGGGGACTTATCAGAAAAACCAAAGTGAATTTCCTTGAAACCCAATATTGAAAAGAATGAGCAATGAAATAGAAATTAAAAGCAAAACAAAGACTTCAGTTTTGTTAGTTTTCGCTTGGTTTCTCTTCAGAATATTTTTTCTATCTTCATATCTTATTCCTTCTAATACATACTTTGATGAATAAGCATCCCTGTAGCTGCAAAATTTATACATGCACACATACTTACATACAAAGGAACAAAACAAATAAGCAACTGTACCCAGAATGGGAAACTTTAAACTTTATCAGCTATCCAACCACCTCTCAGATAGCATTCACAATAAAGCCTTTACTGCGCAAAGAGCTCCAGTATTGTAATCCCAATTCCAAAGCCATTCATAGAATTATCTCACAGAATTCAGATGAAAAAGAAACCAGCTAATACTAAAAATCTATCAAAAAGTCTAATTCTCTCTTTACTCCTCAAACTTTTTTTTAAAATCTTCATATTCTGTTACTTCTAGTTCCTGATTTTTTTAAATAATTACAGACCATTAATTTGCTTGTATGACTATTTGCTTCATTTTCATCCAAACTTCAGTTTTATCCAAAAGCAGAATTTCTCCCTTCTCTTGGCTGAAAAGAATGAAAACTCTCCATCCAATGCTCGTTTTAAGTAACACACCAATAGGCACTGTAGGTGCTGTATATTACCTGCCAATTGTCGATTCACTCTCCCAGTGTTCCAGCTTAGAAGACTGGTTGGCCAAAAACTGTTATGTTTCAAAAAAGCAACATGTCGTCAATGTAAACCTTATATAAGTTCTCACTTCCAAATCATTACTTTATGAATACCAAAACCAAAACCAACCAATCAACCAAAAACAACAACAAAACAAACCAAATGCCCCCCCCAAAAGAAACCAAAAACTAACAAAAATAGTAGAAGGTTACTTTTACTGTTGGTCTGTCTTCTATACTCCTTCAGGCAATCTCTGCATATCACAAGAAAACATCTCAGATGAATGCCAAGGTGTGGGTAGCTTCCCAGGCATTTTACAGTTTTCTTCCCTTTGCAGCTCTTTTAAGAACAAGTTTATCTATAATTACATGGGATCATTCCAGGCTTTCTTAAGTCAAATCACTGTGTCCATTCATTTTCAGTTATTCTGGAAGATCTCTACTTTCTGAGTTCAAACAAATATATATGCACACACACCAATACAGGCTAATAATTCCTTTTAATTTATACCATGAGTCAAACTTTTTTGTTTGCTACTTGGTCCCTCTCCATGCAAAAGTCATTACTTTAGAATATTTTTATGCATTACACCACGGATGTTTTCTTATACTTACTTGCTGCTAAGCCAGATTTGGGTGTAGGAAAGGAGATGCAGGGTGCTGATTCTCTACAGTCTTCTTTTTTTTTCTCACGCTCCATTATGAGCTCTGTTAAACTACTGATTCTCCAGACACTGAAACTGTGAAACAAACCTTCAAGTTGCAACCCTCAAGTTGCAGAAGTTACAAATGTCCTACTCAGTTTGCCTTATTTCTCGCATGTTTTGAAGAAAAGGGCTGCTTATGCTTACCCACATAACTTCACTCAATGCTCCATCTGACACACAGGTTTGTTTCTTCATTTGGTGCAGCAAAACAGATATTTTCCCTATGGACTAAGGAGATTCTGCTTGTTATTCCATTTTGTAGTTGCCCATTAGTCCACACTCGATGCCAATGTTTTATTGTGGCATTGGAGTCCCTGGGTGAGCAAGGGTAGGTTGGATTCAATCTGCACAGGGACTCTCAGCCAGTGTCATCCAGTTCGAAATGCAGATGTATCACTGGGCAGAGAGCTGGATGGGGCTAAGACCTCAACCAAACACATGTGTAATTGGAACTCCTATAAAAGGAGCTGGAGGAATAAGCTGGAGGCTGTTTGTCACACGGAGCTTTGGTGTATGTGTGTTGTCTCTGCCTCCAACCACCGACCCCACGAACATGTGGATTTTAAGCGTAATATTCTATTACTTGAGTTATGCAGCTATAATAACTCCAGTGTATTTATAGCTCTCTGGAGTATAGCTTTATCCTACATGTAGGAGCTTACTATTGTTTTCTTGTCTACCACATGTCCTACGGAGAAGGCAAATGATTTCACTTGACTAATAGTAAATCTATTGCTAGTCATATATTAATGACCTTATCAAGTAGGCTTCAAATAGGGTACACAAATACAGGATACAGAATAAAAGCCTCTCAGAAGAAGTTAAATGAAAGACCACTCAGTATTGTATGCTGAGACTTCAAAAGGGGCAATTTGCCTTCTTACCTGTCACATACGTTCTCTGCAATCTCAGGTGATCTAGAATAACAGAATAATATTTTATTACTGCATTCTGTAGAGTCAATAGAAAAGAATATATTCCTTTTCTGTATCATAGATGAAGCAGTAATGAATGCCATAAAGATTGCTAGTGTTGCTGTAACTAATGATCCAAGATGTTACAGATGAGATATAACTCTTTTAACAATGTCAAAATATTTTGCTAGCCTATCTGGATGTATTTGGAAAAAAGAAAACCGTAATATAAAATATTCTTTCAGGCATAGAAACCCTTTCTATCTGAAATAGAAAAGTAGAGTTTATACAGAAGTTGAAGAAATTTCTCCAATTTTAATTAGATAGCTATCAATTGCTTTAATTCTGTAAAGAAAAAAATGTATATTTTTTATACATATATATTTGTCACCAATGAAATAGACTGGTGTGAGAATAGTGTTGTAGAGAATAACGAGATATTTAGCTCTCAAGGGAAAGAGAGATTTACTTAGTTTATAAGCTGGAGACATACAGAGATTTAAAGGGAAGGGAGAGAGAATATGATGCGCAGTAAAAAGATAAACTCGAGCTCATTGTTTTTGTCTCCTGGATGAGTTTTGAGGTTCTGTTCCAGGTTTATATTTGAAAGGTGTTTTTTGGTTACCCTTGAAAATCAGGAGAGAAAGATCAGAGATGAAATAACTCTTTTGAATAAAATCTCTCTAGTGGCAGCTGGATGTAGCCCTTATCAATTACCCATGCAAGGTCATTTCCAGTGCAAGTGATTGCTGATTTCCATGTATTTCTCAGAAAAGCACACAGCAAGGAGCGTGAAATGTGTTACATTATGGGGAGGGAAAAAAAAAAATAGGATTCAGTGATTTAGTTCTCCAGAGAAGTGTTCTTGTTGGGAAGAGTTTCTCCTCACATTATTAATGTGGGTCTTAGAAGTGTTTTTCAGCACATTGATTTTTTTCCCGAAATAATTTTCAAGTATTTGTTTTTTTCAGGAAGTGTTTTACGTACATGATACCTGGACAGGTAGAAGTAGGCATGACCTTATTTGGCTTTTATCACAAATTCAGCGGCTCTCTTCAGGCTATCTCTATTTTTTCTATTTCTCTATTGGCAATAGTCCAATATTATTGCTGTTTCCTCAGATGCTATGGTCAACATCAAAAAATGGCAACATATAGAAGGACAGCAAACTAACATATATATCTCTGTATAACCATCAAACATGAAAGATATATCTAAAGAAGTTTTACAAAACAAATATGTTCTTTGATGTCAACAGATTTGTCCAGTGAATATTACTGAAATCCATAGGTTTAACTGACTTTTTCAGCTCAGCTTGGTAGTCCAACAGAATCTACTGCATTGGCCTGACCTCTTGTACCTTGAAGGCTGAGACACAAACAGAGAATCGTATAAAGCATAGAACTATACAGATACTACAGAAGGCATTCAGAACACACTTGATCCATGTGTGGAATCCAGGATCAGACTATGCATAATTTAGTTTATCAATATCTACCTCTTTTCTTATACAGCAATGTTAGTATATGTATAAATTATGTTTTCTGAGCATGAAAAGCACTGTTTAATGCCAGTGTAACTACAGCAGCGTTTTACAGTACACAGAAAAATTCTTAAGTGAAAATCTCCTTGCCTCTAAAGTTTCTAATTAACCTGTGTCCATGATCAGTTTATCATGCCCATGCTCAAGTGCTACTTAAGAGCAGATATACTTTCACAATACCAGTCAAGACACATCCTTTTCACCACTGAGATATGCCAAAAAAGGGGTAAATTTTATTATATGATTTGCAGGTTTTTGCAGTTAATCCCTCTGTAAAACTAATTTTGAAAAATGTCAGATGCAGCCTGCTGTGTACTGGTTTAAAGCAAGAACCATTTGGGAAGAAGGAGCTCTTCTTGCATACCTCATACAACTGATAGTTTCACATTGCAAAGGCAACAGCAAATATTATATTGTCTAAATTGAAAACACTTCATCATGCTGCAATGTACTGCAGATTGTCTAACGTAAGGCACAAAAGGCTACAGACTGTTATACACTATACATGTGTCTGGCATATTCTTAAGAGATTTCTCGTCATGGTTTGACATTTGTAACAGCTTATGAACAAGCTTATAAAAGAGGATCTATAATTCTGACTCACTGAAAGTGAAGAAATTTTGATCATTTCATCCAGCCACAGCAAACTATTATAATGAATACTAACACTTCCTATATTTTTTTTTCCATAATATCAGGTCATCCTGGTCCAACAAACTGCAGTTACCCCTTAAGGAGACTTTTGCTTTGCTAGATAAACTGAGAAAAATACAAGAAGCCATAGCAGAATTTTAGTATGCTAAAATAATTCTAAAGTAACTGAGCACAAGGTAAAACTTCAGGCACTTTAAGAAATATTTATAGGAAAAAAATTCAAATGCATTGCAAATGTACCTTCTTGTCCTTCAAGATTTTTTTCTTCCAAATATGAGTTTTATGAAATTTTTCAATAACTGAATGAATTTTGCAATACTTACACTTTTATTCAAATAAACTTGGGAAATAAAATTGTATCTTTTACAAACTTTCTTAAAATTTGATCCTCTTGTTAATTTCAACTGTAATTTTTTGTGAGAAATGGTGGCTTCCATTTCTTCCTGACTGCTAAGAAAGAATGCAATCCTTCTGCTATCATCTAATTAGTAGGAATGTGACTATCCATGCTGCAGGCACAGGCACTAACACAAGTTTGAGGAGCCACTGTGTAGACATCAATGAACACTTTATTAAATTACACAGTTTTCTAAGCAGGCACAGTCTCTCAATGCCCCAATTCTTTACGCTTTAGTGAACTGCCTCTGCTCTCTAAAGCTGTAAGGTTTCAGCCTGAGCTGAAGATATAAACTCCTGATGAGATTAGAGTGAGTTTTTTAGATATTTGGCACGCTTCTGTGCTTATTCTATTTCCCGAATAAGGCTTAGAGTTTGCTGGCAGGTGAAAGCATTGGATAGCAAAGGCTAGGAGATTTAAAATTCCACCTGCCCTGAAGGAAAAGGATGTCTTTCTCTTAACTGTTCAGCATTATTCATTATAATTCACCCTGCTCAGGCAAACACTTCAGTGGAGGGAGAAGGAATAGTCACCAGGTCTAGATATTCAATGATCTCTCAGGTTTCATTCTTGGCAAAATTAATATGGAATTTTCTGATATTTTTATTTCCAGAAAAGCCGTGGTCTGTCAAAGATGAAACCTATTAAGGAATAAGAAAAAGAAAATAGGGCTAGGGCTAGGGCTAGGGAGGAAAGGAAAGAAGGAAGGAAGTGTCGGAAGGAAGGAAGGAAG
>WBNO01024460.1:23336-49692 GCA_013400575.1 Peucedramus taeniatus
AAGGAAGGAAGGAAGGAAGGAAGGAAGGAAGGCATAATCAAATACTAAAAAGCTATAATTGCTTTGGGATTTCAGTTAGATTTTATAATACGTGAAGTAGAGGACTACCCTCTTAGTAAAAGAAAAATCTCTACTAATAATAAATATGGATGTTTTAGAAGACAGCATGGCTATAGGCTAAACACAAAGAGGATAATCATTTAGGAATATATAGATGGGATGAATTCACATTGGAGGAAGAAAGAGCTAAATTCACTATCAGGGAGAGTATAACAGACAATTTATGGGATAAATACAACTACAAAATCTTATGGAGGGAAATTCAGAGGACTGGCAAGGCCTCTAAACCATGTGTCTAGGACTATATCATTTGATGTGGAAAAGCATGTTATGCTGGCTGGCAAGCAAGAGAATTTCAGTTGCTTTCAACCCACAAAAGCAAATCTAAAGCCACTTTTGAGATTAAATCAGTTAAATGGAAAAGGATGTAGTTGATCTGGAATGAACAATCCATACTCATACAGGAGAATAGGGTGACCAGTGGTTGCAGTGGTCGCTAGTAGCAGTGGCACCAGACATAGAAAGACATAATAAAAAGAAATAATGGCATGGAAAAAGAAGGGATAGAGTTCAATGGGATGGAGCTTGAAAACATCTTGACAAATACTCTGGTCATACCAGCTGCAGGCAGCCCATTTCAGAAAGCAGTTTGCTCACACTGTTCTTCAAATCCTTCAGTCACATCTCATTTCAGCTGCCAACTATCCCTGTAAATATATAGGAAGCTTTAGTTAAGGCTTAACCTAAATCACCGTGGTTGTGAATGAAGTAAATTGCCTATCTGTAGTGTCTATTGATAATGATTTCTTAATTTCAAGAACTGGTTCTAAAAACTACAACCATAGTCCTTTCTTCCTCTCGTTGTGTTTTTGGGTTTTTTTTGGTTTTTTTTGTTTTGTTTTGTTTGGTTGGGTTTTTTTTGTGGTTTTTTTTGTTTGTTTTTTTTTTTTTTTTTTTTTTTTTTTTTTTTTTTTTTTTTTTTTTNTTTTTTTGGTTTTTTTTTGGGGGGGGGGTTCTGTAGACTGGGTAACTAGGTGTAGTTGTTCTTCCCTCAAAAATATTTTTTTTTCTTAAATGTTTTGTTGCTACCCTGATGTCTAAAAATTTGCATGTTATAAATAATTAGATGTGTGCTCAAACCTGAACACTGAACTTACAATGAGGCTGAGTGGAGAGGAAGGACTATTTCTTACTTCTTAAGAATAATATTCCAGTCCACATATCTTCTTTTCCATTTTCTTTTTTAAGATAAGTTATAAAAAATCCACTATATTGAGATATTGTTCAGAACTATTATACTTTCTCTGCATTATTTTGTTCAGAACTGTGCCTAGGTAGTTGTTGGGAGGACAGGGTTAAAAGCAGAAGAATGGCACGGGGGAGGATAGTAGATTCTATCAGGTGACCTTGCAAATGGGAATACCAAGGCCTGGAGAATAACAATGTGGGAAACCTCACATATTACACCTACTGCTGATGATGTCAGTGTTTTGAGAGATTTGGAGGCAGTCTCACAGATGTGCTTGAGCTCCCTTCTTTGGGAGAGAGATCAAAGCAAAGATCATATAAGCCACAGAGGAGATCAGAGCATTGTGTAAACTACATGTACACAGGCCATTGACAAATGTGTGCAAACTGCAGGGCTGCTGTCCATCAGGGTGGACTGAGCCTGATGGTGCCTGCATTCCCTCTTGGCTCTCTCTGGCCACTGTTGCTTCAGGATGCTCTGGGCAGTGAGTAATGAAATAATTTTGCACTTTGCATTTTAGACATGGATTTGTCATTGTTCTGGCTGCCTGCTTGTGTCAACTCAACACAATAGTTTATTAGTTTATAGTAGTAGTTAGTAGTTTATGTTGTGGAACCTATTATGATCTTTCCACTTTTTTGCTGCATCTTGCAAATTTCAGATAGTCTTTTTTTTTTTAATACTTTGATTTTTTTTCTTTAATTCTGCAGGGAGGGCTTATACACTCTATAAAGTTTATAAATTAAATCTATACTTGTTCACCCTTATCATGTGTAAAAGTACTGGGTAGCTACCCTGTAGAGCTTTAACTCAGTTTATACAGTCGGATAGGAAAGTGTCATCTAGAAGAGAGAGCAGGGTGCCACATGTAATGAAATACTCTGGGTACCTCACAATTTACAGAAATTATAAAGATTCAAAGAACTTTTGCATGTTCACAAGTCACCCACCATTTTGTTACTGCTGCACGTATAATCTCCCATAAAACTTTAGTGACAGCTGTAAATTTAACTATCTGTGTAGAAAACTGCTATAATAGTGTGGTACTCTCAATGTCTTGCTGTCATAAAAGTAAAAGCTCTCATTCACTGTATGTAGAGAGCTAAGAATTATTGTTAGCTATCCAGGTAAGGTAATCTAATTAACACACAAAATCCTCATTAATAAACAAAAACCCAAAATAACAAAATTGTTATGCAAGATAACTTATTAATATCTTCTGCCTTTTCTCTGGTCTTCTGTTCACCTTTGAATGTCCCACTCTGTCTTAAGCCTAAGGGTATCACTCTTCCTTAAGAAGACAAGGGAGAAGTTTTGGTGAGGCATCCAGAGATTTTTAGAGGGTGGAGGATTATATTCTTCAAAGCAGAGGAAGTGGGAGGAGTGAGTTTTGATACCTTTTTCCTCTGCAGTTTAACATCAGCTTGGAGTTAATATTTTCCATATATATATTTTCCATATATATTTTTGGATTTCTGTTTGCTTAACTACAGTTGTGGCTATCCAATTACTGAACTACCAGTGGAACACAGATTGCATCCTTAACCTTCCACTTTGAATTTAGTATAGTGCATGTTTACTTTTTTTTTAATAACAGCTAGAATTTTTAGTACATAAATATATTTTAAAAAAAAGACATAAGGTATGCTTATACATAATCTCCTATAGCCAAAAGAAATCAACTTCTCTAGAAAAAGTTGGAATGTTCAGTATTTTCTTTTAGTTTGTTTTCTCTGCTTGTTTTTCAGTACCTTTGTCTCTTTCACATGAATTGTGAAAATAACAGAAAACACTCCTTTGAATGAAATAATCTTGGTGATTAGGAAATATTATTAGTATTACAAATTATAATACCTAATCCCTGGAATGTTAGTTGTTGGAGTTTTCTAGTTTGGCATTGAACTATGTATATTCAACTCAAATTCCTAAGCAGATTAATGGTTGCAGGACTTCATAAAGAAAACTGAATTATAAAGTTCAAAGGTATAACTGACTACTTTGCAAATTCCTGTTATAATTTAATAACTTGAAGTGTGGTCACTGTGGTGTGCAAGGGTTCTGCTGCAAGCTATGAAATAAGCAGCTTATTGACAATTTAACAATTATCTTCTTAGTTCAGAATCAAGCAATTAAATTATGAATTACTTCAGCTGACTTCATTGGGATATAATACATAAAGTAATGAACATAAATCTATAATACAAGGAATGATGAGATTAGAATCCATTGCGAATTGATCATTTGACAGACCTAATTTGTCTTTTTCAAATACTCTTAAAATTCTTCATAAAAATGTACTGTCTTCTTTTCCCTCAAGGGACATCTTACGCCAGTAGGTTACACATACAGAGAAAAAGATTTGCTGTGTTTTGAGTTACAGGCTCTTGCAAAGTTGTCGTTTTAAAGTACTTGCTTCATTGCACTATGCTCTAAAGCATTAGAATTTCTGATATTGATAGAGATGACAAATAAATTACACAGCTAAATTACCTGAGCTGAAGGCTCTTCTGAGGCCCAGTGAAAATAAAACTTTTTCTGCACTTAGCTGTCCTGCTACTTCTACTTTTACTAGCTTGTTAAATAGTCCCTATTATTTCAAATCCTAGCCAGAGGTTTGAATTTAATTTCTGACACCATAAGCCAGGAATCAGAGTTCTAATGAAATAGAGGCACCTTAGCAAGTTGCCTAATTCAAGGAAGAACCAAAATGGTAGGAATTATGGCTCATGGCTGATGGCCATAGGAACTTTGGCAGTAGGCTAAAGGCTGGAGGAACTATGATAGAAGGTCTGCAGTCTATGGTAGTAACTCTCTACCAGTGGCTGGAGAGGGTCCAAAAATTTGGAGAAATCAGACAGAAAGTAAGAAAAGTTTGTCACTGTGGCTGTATATAAGAATAGCACTATTGGCATCAACTCTGCAGAGCAGGAACAAAACAGGAACAAAATATTCTCTACTTTCTACCACTATAATAAAATTAAATATTATTCTCCTCATGAGATTCCAACACAGTTTAATCTAATTTTTCTAAAAGCATCTTCAGTTCCAAAAATTTCTTTCTTTTGTACAAACGTAGCAAAAAGGATTGAAAGATAAGATTAGAGCTGTGAATGGCTCCCAGCTGAAAGAGAAATGAGGAAAACAGGACTGACACTGCATAATTATCTTTCCTTAAACAAGCTTTTTGAAATGTCACACAATTAAAATTCAGTTCAAGTTTGACCAAGGTCAAATACAGAACAAAATTCTTAAAAGGTAGCTATCCCAAGGAAATTTTTTATTGTCCAAATTTCCTTTTCATGAGAGAAATTTACTAAAATGTCTTTATTAGAAATAATTAAACAGTCTTTTCATCTGTATTAAATTTTCTAGTTTAAATTTGCTTCTGCTGGGTTCCAAAAGAACCTAGATATGAATGCCAAAAAACAGACAAAAAGAGGACATAATTTAATATAAAAATAAAATCCCTAGTGTAAAAGTTCTGTCTTCTGAACCAGTAAGTGAAACTTTGACACATGCATCAGTTAGAAACATTCACGGCCCATCTTATACAGATGTTAAATCTTAGGAGTTTCAAATGGCATGAAGTATGTTTTAGTATTGGAGGGAGGGGTTGCATGAATGAGAAGCAGTATATAGTATTTTTCAAATTTTGCTAGAAGTTGAAAATCACATGAATACATTTGGAGAGGCATTTAAACATTTTCTTCTAAATTTTGAGAGATATAGAAGTGATCAACCTGTGGAAAGTACTAAATGGTTTTAAAACCTAAAAAGCCTAATGGTTTTAAAACTGTTATCTGAAAGCTAATGGTGATTTAACAGCTTCAGCAATGATGGATCCATCCCTTGCATACAAGAAATTGTTCCAAGAAAACTCATTAAAAATAATACAGATCCACAAACCTGTATAAACCGGAGCACAGTTGGGCACAATGTTCTTCTGTAGTAATTTTAATGTAATTTAGAAGAATATTACACAGAAATATGGGCATTACACAGGAGGATATTACACAGAAATTGGACATATTGGATAGATTTTAAAAAGCTTTAATTTTTTTTCTTTGTTTCTTTTCTATTGTGACAAAAATTCAATAAGTGATCTTCTGGAAGAAGAGGTGGGGAGAGATTTGATGAGAAAGACTGGTGAAATAGTTTCATTTAAAACTATTTAAAGCTATTTTAAACTCTTTAAATTCTTTTAAAAATAAATACTTGAAGTCAGCAAAGCTATTTAATCTCTTCTGAATTCTCAAACCCTTCCGTAAGATAATTTTTTTGCCCAAAGTTTGACAGCTTTCCAACTAGTTTCCCAGGGAATTAAAAAGAAACAAAAAACAACCAACCAAACAACAAACAATGAACAAAACCACCAAAAAACCCTAAACACCAAAAGCAAACAGATGAAAAATGTTTCTTCCTCCATTCTTCCAGCACGGAACCCAGATATGCAATCTAATACAGAACTCAGATTTCTGTTTACTTTCTGTAGTTATGGATTAAAAGGTTCCCTTCATCTAATGATCTTCAAACTTTACCTTTATACAATGCTTTTTATTAGTTTAGTCTGTTTTTTTCTTTTTTGCTAGCTCATTTTTAAAGTTAAATGTTATTACTTTAGAGTAGACTACTATCAAACTCATCACATTCAAAGCAGGAAACTGAACTCCAACAGGACTCTCAAAGGAGAGAAAAGTCCTTGCTGGTATGTACATCCATTAAGCAGCTGTGCTTGCCAAGTACATTAGCTACTTTTGTGAGTTTAACAAATTTCATCCGAGCTTTCATTCTGCTGACCTAATTTAACAAGAAGGAAATTCAATAACAACCCCTAATATTGAAGCATTATTTCCCAAGAGGCATTTAACAACACTTCTACATCAAATAATAATGTGTGGATAATGGAATATATATACTGAGGGCAGCAAGAAAGTGAAAAAAGGGAAAAAAAAGAAAGGAAACACTCCCCCCCCATACACACACACACACAAAAAGAGAGAGCAAGAGAAGAAAATTCTATATACCCTTTTCAAAAAAAACCCAATAGTTTTCAAAATTTTAGGGAAATTGAGAGAATTTGAACTTTGAATTTCTTATGGTCTTTGAGCAGACACATTTCTAATTATCTTAGAAAAAATCTTTGCCCTCTTCTCTCAGTATGCCTTTGTCTTAAAAGAAAACAATCATGAGTTGTGATAAATAATTTCCAAGTGGGAGGACCACATCTCCAATTTGTACATGCTGATATAATTCAGCATATGTAGCATATTCAGCATTAGTAGCTTATATTAAAACAGATCGTTCTGTGTATTAATCAAAGTTCACAAATGAGGTAAATGTCAAAATTTTAGGAGAAAGGAAAAAGGGGTAAATGAAATGATACATAACTTGGTGTTTTAGACCAATGGAAATGGGTATCTGTGAGGTACTGAGAACAGAGTTGGGGCCAAAATCCTTAATAGCAGTGGCTTTGAGAAGTTGTTTTGACTTCCAAATGCTGGGAGAGAGGGGAAAGTGTTCTCCTGAATGAATATGACTTGAAGACAATGACTGGTTCCTGAAAAAAACCTGTTCAGTTATTAATATGCCTGCATACAGACACACAGTTTTTAAACTATGTCACAATATTTCATAGTGTACCAACTTTAAAAATCATGACATTTTATTATAAGCTCTTTTAATCAACACAGACTTACTGGGAATAGCTTGAGTAACATATCAATATCAAATTGAAATACAGGAAGAATTTCTGAAATTTTTACGTAGCTCTTTGAAAAATTAAAATATTTAACATGATAGTAAAATATAGTGTAAAGTTATTGAAAGAAGAGCACGTTACTTACCTATTAAAAACAACCCAAGACAAAAAACCCAAGCTTATTACTACTTGAGTTTTTTGACTCATGTGGAACAATATTCAAGGAAATGCAACAGCCATCCATGTTTTTTATGGGTATGCTAGGAAGAATAGCAAAATCACTCAGATTAAAGTTTGCAGAAAATACACCCTTTTAAGATGACAAATCAAAGGTTCTTATGATTTGCTGGAGGAAACAATTACCAAATGGTCTCACTAACAAAAACTGCTATTCTTTAAACGCTGGTATAGAAGTAAAGTGAAGAAAACTTGGCTGAATTTCTCTTGCTGAAATAACATCTCATGGTTCTGTTAGATGAAGGAAGAAATAAAATAAAGCAAAGCAAAAAAACAAAAGTGGAGACAAAAAAAAAAGGGGAGTTAGGAGAGACTTGCCTTCTCCCAGCAATATCATTTCCCACAATGAGATTAAACTCAGTATTTCAGGATACTTGGAAAACAGGCCATCATATTTTTAAAAATGTTTCCTACAGTTTAAGGCTAAGCTCGCATCACTCCATATTGCAAGACCATCTCAAGAACTTTTTCTTTTAAAAGTTTGCTTCATATCATGTTGTAGTTCTTCTGATGCATATGATATTCCCTTTTACCATTTAAAATACCCTGGAGAACTGGTCTTTCACTATTTGTAATTTCTAAAATTACTTTGTGTTAGAGTTTCATGTCTCTTGATACTAAGATTAATAAAACACCGAAATTCTTGTAAATGAAATTGGGTGGAAAACATTTGAAGCAAAGGCAGCAGTATTTAATGTGTAAGTTTCAGCAATATTTATCCACCAGTCTAAATAAAGAACACTTTTAGAAGTTTCTAAATTGAAATTTTTTAAATGGTACTCTTACTTTTTTTTAAGTCAGTATTCTTACAGCAGCTACCTGATATATTCAGTGTTCCCCCTATATGGATAACCTTTATATTTCTGACCAGATCGCTTTCTATGTCATGATGTTTTGTATAGAAAGGGTACAGAAGCAGTGATGATGAGCACTAGGGAGTGAATGCATTTCAACTTACGTTGTCTCTTCTCTGTTTACTTTCAGGATTTGGTTACTATATACAGCTCAGAGATGAGCTGCTGGAAACTGCTTGGCTGCATCAGAAACTAGATACATAAAAAACAAGCCAAGGAAAACAAAACTTTACGCTCCACTGCCGACCGGCTTGAAGAGCATCAGCAGTGGAGAAGTATGACAATACAGCAAGTCCTATTACTTCTGCTGCTCTGGATGTGGCTGCCACATCCCTGCCATACAGAAATGCTCTTCAGAAGGACTCCTGATCTCAGACCCAAAAGCTTTGGAGGACGTGCTTTAGGGAATGATGGGAAAGCAATTCACCGCCAGAAACGAGGCTGGATGTGGAATCAGTTTTTTCTTTTAGAAGAGTACACAGGATCTGATTATCAGTATGTAGGCAAGGTAGGTTTCTCATAAGGTTTTCTGTATAATTTTCAAGTGTTCTTTCCACAGTCTTACTTTTTGTGTTTTATTCCAATATGTAAGGAGCAGATTTCCAAGAAACAGATGTACTGTTTCTCCTACTAGAATCACTAACTTAATGTTGCTAGTTAGAGCTACTGAGAAATACTTGAAGGAAAAAAATGAAAATATTTTGACAGAATTGTTTGTTTCAGCACATCATTCCTACCAGCAGCCCACTCAGTATGTCCTCGTTATCAAAGCATAATATTATATAAATCATTATGAAATAATTTTCAAATGCTGAATATTTCATGTTTCATACAAGATACTGCTTTCTTTTTCTAGTCCATGTTTGAGGAATGCAACCTATTTTGAAGAAAAAATATTCTTACTTTTTACCTCTCCCAGAAAATCAATTAACTGCAGGGAGTAAAGTTTATTTGCAAACCATGTGATAGAAATCATGTGGTTAGAAAGTGAACTGCAATAGAAGACAGCACACTGGTATATGTGACTGTGTAGCTTACTAGAGGTATATATAAATGACACTGGAAGTGTACTTTAAATCATTTTCTGTTGATGTTTAGGTTTTCTCAAGTAATTTATTGAAAAATATATAATGTATAATGCCTCAATAACATTCAAACAGGTACAAGATGTTAATTCAAAGTGGTAAATTCCTTGAAATTGAAATTTAGTGTCAGCAGTAATGGGCACAACTTAGCACCAATGGTTGGTTCTAAACAAAGAAATTCAATTTTCTATAAAGCAGATTTTCAGTATTTACAAGGTTTTGAACTTGAAAAATACCACAGTGAAATACTGACTTTTTGAAAATCATTGATCACAGAGCAGCTAAGATTGTAAGGCATGTTTGGAAATCATCTAGTTGAACACCCATGCTCAAAGTAGAGTAAGCTTGATTTTCCTCACAACTGTGTCCTGTCAGATTTTAAGTAGTTCCAAAAGTAGAGACTCCACAATCTCACTGGACAAACTATTCAAGTGTGTGACCACCCATTCAGTAAAAGATTTGTTCCTATATTTACAGGGAATTTCTTGTATATCACATTGTGCCTATTGTCTCTTGTCATGTCACTGAGCACCACTGAAAAGAAATTGGGCCTGTCTCCCTCACTTCTTCCCAACAAGTATTTATATACATTAATAAGGTCTGTGCTGAGCCTGCTCTTCTCCAGGCTGAACAACCTCAGCTCTCTCAGCATCTCCTCCTATGAAGAATGCCCTAATTCCCTACTCAACTTTCTGGCTATTTCCTGGACTCCCCTTCAGTAGTTCTGTACATCTCTTCATGTGGGGAGCCCAGACCTTGACACAGGAGTACAGATGTATCTCACTGAGGCAGAGGAGAGAGGAACGATCATCTCTCTTGATCTCCAGGTGATCTCTTCCAAAGGGAGCCCAGGGTGCTGATGACCTTTGCTGAAAGGGCAAACTTCTGGCTCCTGGTCAGCTTGCTGCTCAAAAGGACCCCAAGGTCACCCTGCAAAACTTCTATTCAGCCACTTGGGCCCCAGCATGTACCGGTGTATGGGAGCATTATATTACAAAACATTTCTTGGAAGAATTAAGGACACTGGAGGATTTGTGAAAGGAAATGCTTATTAAAACTTATGAAATTCAATCACTAAGTAAAAATTTAAGAGTATAGTCTTATGAATGAGTAAGCCATTTTTTATTTGTTGCCTTGAGTCTGTAATATTAGCACTAGCATTTAAATCATGCAGCCATTTCCAAAGCATGTTGAGAGTCTTGTAAATGGACCCTAAATTTATTTCATCCAGTTCACAAGTGTTAAGTCATGACACCCAAGTGTTCTGAAGTAAGTAGGCCAGTTCCTTAGTCTGGGTCAGGTTGATACCTTATGAAAATTGACCTTGCCCACAAAATAAGAAGGGTCACTGTATCAAAACACTTTACTATAGTATTGAAAGTATATTGCTTACAACAGTCCTAGGAAATAAATAGCTTTCCAGGGCACTCATAACTTCATATTATTTAAAGACCTTCAGGCCTTAAGGCATGCTGATTACTTTTTTCCTATTGTATTATTTCACTTCACATTCTTCCACTGGCATTCACTGCAATGACAGTGGAAGAATGAGCAGAACTTCCAAAGCTGATTCATATGGGTTTACATCTTTTGTTTTCTAAACTCATGACTGATACAATTTTACTTAACCTGCATTTAAATATCTGTCAGGAAAACTTAATAACTGGTGAATATGAAACAAGTGTCTACAATTCACAATGCAATTTATGCACTCATTTATTCACTGTTTGGGTCATCTTGAGAATGTTCAACTACAATAATATGATGGAAATGGAGTTCACTGAATTAATGAGATACATAATCCCATAACAACTGAAGCATTCCTTCTTTAATCTGTGTGAATGGTGGCAGAGTAGATATTGGCTGGTTATGGACATTCCCAGGTTTCTTTAGATAAGCATTTATTATTATCACAAGAAAGAGGATGGTCATCCTCTTCTTCATGTAATACAGAGCATCCTTAGAACAGAAATCAAAATTATGTAAGTGATTTTCGTATATGCAGAACCTCAAATAATGATTCCAGCTGTATTTCTACCAAAGGCTGAAGTCATAAAGAAGAGCCATGTGGAAAACCAAACCTCTCTGTCTCTCTCTCTATATATATTATAAAATTTGTCTTTGAGGTATCTTTGCAAAAGATAGAACAAAATCTGAAGAAATTTAGAAGAAATTTCTTACTAGAAGAAAATCTGAATAAAAGTGGTCCTCCCAGTTTCAGCTAAACAATGCAGGAATGTTCTAAAAGAAGGGTAAACCTCATGTCAGAAAACCCACTTTATTAATAAGATGGAAAGTTGATTCATAATTTTTTATTTCTTTTCTTAGTATACAGTTTTAAGGGCCATTTATTATTTTTCAAATTAAGTGCTGAAATTATAAAATATTACGCATTTTCAAACCTGTTCTGAAAAACTTCAATTTACTTTGAGTATGTCCAGAAAAAAAAAAATCTTTTAAATCTAAACTTCATTTTCTAGTAGTTGTCACCTAAAGGAAGCACTACTGTGTACCAACAATATTTTAGTACAGTCATTCAAAAATAAATTTACAAATAAGTTCTTTATCAAAATTAAAGTTCATTTCCCCTCTTATTATCTCAATAGATCCTGTCAGTTGTTTAGTTTTACAGATATTTTCCCAGCTTAGCTTTCTGATATAGATATTGACATTTTCTAGCAATTTCCATTGCAGTATTTTTATTGCATAGATGATCAACTGACACAAATATTTCAGCACTTTAAGAGACTGAAGTTCTTAGTAACACTGCAGTGCCTTTTAGTATCTCAAGGGATAATTTATCATATATTTACACATAAATGTATACAACACTTGTGTGTGTCATGTTAGAACTGTTACCAGACAGGATTATCCTGGCAGTATTTACCATCACTTGTAAGTGTAGTCGTTATCTTTGATGGTGTAAAGAGCAGAACATGTCAGCCTCAGTTCCTTTCACTTCGAGAATCTCAACCCAGACATGATTGTGAGGAAAAGTCTTAGCAAGCTGTGCATGGCATGACACATTTTCAAGAACAGCAGTTACAGTTTCAGTAACTGTCCATTGGCACTGTGGATGATGTACCACGTCACAAGGCAGTGAAGTCTCAGATGTTGCTTGTATTTTTCTTTCTGATGAAGCAGCTACCAGCAGCTACTGGTTTGAAGAGGGTAGCACAAAATATCATGTTTTGATTTCGAAAGATTCATCATCAGGTGTGACACATAAAAGAAAAGGTCCCAATGAAGTGATGTTATTGTAGTAGTAAGGTAAAGACATACCAAACCCTTTTAAAAATCTCTGCATTTTGATTTCTGGAGAAGGTTTCTACCATAGTTCTTTCTTTTGTGAAGACCTTTGCTGCTATGAGAGATTAAAGAGTAGAGTTTTGAATTGCAAGTGCTAATGTGCAGGCTTAATATTTGGTGTGAAGATCTAACTGAGAGATGTGTAATGCCTTTTCTTTCAGGTGACGGTAATCAGCTTTGTGGCACTGAAATTCTGTAGAGGTTGAATTTTCAGCTAGAGCAGATTCTCATGACAGGGATCAATAAAAAAGAATGGAAAGGGATGGAAGAAATTCAGCAAACTGAATGAATGAATAGTGATCTGTCAAGGTGAAAGAGGGCAGCTAGTCCTTCAACAGTTTCCATGTGAGGTGGTTTTGGTATAATTCCACTGGAAGCAAAGCCCAAGTTATTCACAGCTGTGTATCTTCAAAAACCTTACCTTATTGAAGATACTGCAGTGTAGTGGAATTGACATTTGAGACACAAGAACATTTAGAAATTTATTTCTTTCTCAGCAAGACTTAAAATATAGACTGTGAAGAGGGTTATTTAAGGCACCAATTCATTTCAAGCATATGAAAGATTGCTTTTGGGGGTACATGTGTGGCCTCCTAGAAATTTAAGAACAGGTCAACAGTGTCAGAGTGAAATATTGTTTTCCCATAACATCAGAGACATCAAAATCTTCCTGTAGGATTGTCCTGAAGGCTAATTGATTCTCACTGAGTCTGGGAAAGATTCATTCTCAAAGTCTGTTGAGTCTCAGCTTAGTGGAAGTTTATGACTATAACTGCTTAGATTCATCACTTACTCTAAATTGTTAAGTGTGCAGAGGGTTGATATTTTCTGTTTGTAAGAGGATTATTCCTTTGGAAACTTCCGTGTATGCTGGAGGCTCTGATTTTTTGCTTCAGGAAACAGCAGCAAAAGGTGCTGCTGGCAAAGAGTGAACCAGGCTGAATACCAAGGTTTTATTCTCTTAAATAATGAATTGTTTGTTAGCTACTGTTCTGGACGTACCCCTACAAGACACTGGGTTTTGCTGGATGACACAGAATGCAATTGCCAATTGCTGAAGAATGCAAAGGCTTTGTGGTGTCCACAGGTCTTTCAGTGGTGACCAAAAGGGCCACAGTTGATGTGTTCCTGAGTTTGAAGCCAGATATATTTGTTCAAAGACTGTGGCTTGACAGCCCTGGACAGATGTGTGTGTAAGTTTCTTTAAAATGTTGCCTGTTCAGAAGGAAAGAGAGGTTAAGCCACTTGAGAAGGGCATACTGAGGGCATACTTAACCCAACTGCTTAAAGGGACAATTCCTTGTGTCCAAATTATCTGATGATAGTTTTGCTCAGATGTGCCCCACACTTTAAATGAAAGACCTAACTGAACACTCCAAGTTGCCTCTTAAGACTTTCCTTTCTTTTGAGCCAGTGAGTTTTTAAGTTGGTGGGTCATGATCTGCCCCTGCTAGAATGACCTTTTACCCAGTCAGAGCTGATTCAGCACAGTTGTTACTTTGGCTTTCCTTGTAGTCCATAATTCTATATTCTTTGTGTCCAATATCAGTGATGTGTTCTTCTCGTTCAGTTTGTTTAACCTCCCCCTGCATCTGAGGTAACACCCGGAAAATAGTACAACCTTTATCTTATCCCAAGTTCCTGCTGTGGGGCCTTCTCTTATAGTCCATGTTCTGGGTATCCATGGAAGGATGTTTGGGTGGGCCTAGGTGTTCATTGGTGGTCACAGATGCCACCTGTCCCAGAATTTAGGGTGGTCTTGGTTTGACCAGTGATATGTGTACAAGCAGTTTCTTCCTTACACAGTTTGCCATAGGATGAGATTTTGCCTTGATGCATTAACCAGGAAGAGCCAACCAGATCTCTGTGAGGCCTGCAGTTCACGCCATCCTTCTGCTCCATTCTGTTCTTATCTCAAGGAAAAATCCTTCTGTGGGCTGAACAATCTTCAAGACAGGCAACTGTGCTTTTTAACTCCTTACAATTCCAAAAAGAGAAGCAAGACAAAATACATAGAAAAAGAACAGTAGGACACTAAATTGCTTAGGTAGACACATCTATATCTCAGGTAGACACATGTAAATGTGCTCATATTCAATAGCTTGAAGTTAAACACTAAACAGAGTACACGACGTTTTTCACTTCCATGTGTAGTTTTGGGCATACTTTGCATAGTTTTAAAGGTCATCACAACTGAAGGAGTTACAGTCAAAGAAGTGGGATATCATCTCTAAAATTATATTTGCTCAGCTTTCTATCAAATACTAATTTTACAATCTGTTCTTATATCTCCTTGGCTTCTATAGGACCTTAAGTATTTTACTTACCAAGTTTAACACTTTTAAAGGTTTTTAATTGGATTCTGCCATAAATCTTTACAAAAATGAGGTGGTTTTAATTTTTTTTCCCCCTAAGGAAAACAAACTAAAATTGAATGTAGGAGGTGCAAAACAGAGGAAGATACTAATGGAAATTTTAAGTTCTGCTGAACAAAGTTATGAATCAATTGAAAATTAAATGAACTTAATTGTTCTTCCTGACCAAAATGACCCTTTATAGGCATTTTAAAGCTTTCTGTTTCAAGCACAGCTTTTGCATAGTAAAACTAGTATGTTAAACTTTTGAGGCAAAGCACTAGAAGGTTTTTTTTGTTGGCTGTCATATGTCAGGAGCAGCGTTTTGTCGCTCCCCGAGTGGCTCAGCCATGCCCTGCGCTGGGGCCGCTGCAGCCGCTGGCACCGCCTGGGGCCGGGCGGGGCAGCCCCGGCACAGCCCCAGCTCCGCAGAGGGAACGCCCGGCAGAGCCTCCAGTGCTGCCACTGCCACTACGCAGGCACCTGTTCTAAATATGATAACATGCTTAGCTCACGTATATTAACACAGCTTTTTATTATTTCCTTGTCCATGTGTCAATAGTTCTCAGTATTGCAGAACTATATGCTATGTTCATACTTAATCTGCTAGGAGTGCTTCACAAATACCACTTTCAAAACAGTGTGGATGTTTCACTTCATGTATTTCCAAGTCCATCCATCTAATTGCTTTCAAGTGCTTTACCTTATGCAAATACTTTTACAAGTCTACTCATAAACTAATGCAACCATGAGTAGGGACAAGAAGCTGAATTTTTTTTCCTCCTCTTCTGTCAAGTAAATGGAAGCTACATGTCTAATGGTATTGAGTGCTTCAAGGTAGCATGGTAAATGCAAAACACTCAGAATGCATGAACCATAGAATCAGAGAATCTCCTGAGCTGGAAAGGATCCACAAGGATTGAGTTCAACTCCTGGCCCTGCACAGAACCCCAAGAATCACACCATGTGCCTGAGAGCATTGTCCAATGCTTCTTGAATTCTAGCAGGCTAGCTGTACCTAAATAATTTAAGGAAAGCTATCTAGCTTTGATACAAGAGTGAATAATATTATTTGACTTCTCCATTTTTCTTTCCACATTGATACTGGAGTCCAAGCCATTTATCAATCTGTTGAGAACTGGTAAATGAGACTGAGGGGTCAATACAGTTCTGCTAGTCATGGAGGTAGGTTTCCTGATGCTGCTTTTCTCAGTATCTGAGAAAACTGTTTTTAAATGGTAGATTTTAATTTTTATTCTAGTAATCCCAGTAGCAGTAGTCTGCCATTTTGAAAATAATTTTTAAAATAGATAATTCTCATCTGTGTAAGCACAAAGCGAAATAACATCTATCAGTTGTCAGGAATATTTAGAAGGAAGAGTCTAAATTACAGGCATACTTCCAGCAGGTGTAAAATCACCAATAGGATACATTTTGCTGCCTTTATGAAGAACAGATATAGCTCTCTTTGGTGGTTTTCATTTAGAGTTTGTATCTGATTATGCATTTTACTTAAAACAACATCATGCTTCAAAATAGTATAAGAAACTGGGAAATAGTTTAATCTGAACTCTCCAGCTCCTTTCAGTTCAATTTATCTTTTGGGTTTAGAATTTTATCTGCTTGTCACAAAAAGATTGTCCAAAAGGGAAAGAACTGATAAAACTGAAATGATTTATATTCAAAGCCACAATTTGGGAAAAGTAGAGTCTGCTTCATCGCAGTACATTCATTCACTCAAGGAATTAAAAAAATAATATAAAAGAGAGCTTTACAAATGTTTGACCTATACCTTATTTGAAATTATAAATGTGTAAATAGCCAATAGTTACAGCAGCAATTCAAAGGCTGATTCTCCTTAGGGGCTTTTTTTTTTTCTTCTTTTGATTTTTTTTTTTTTATTAAATCAGATGCAGATGACCTTTTAAATATCCTGTGTACACAGATAGCAAGGAAGATCTGGGAGTAATACTGTGGAAAAATTGGTGACTTGCAACAAAATACCCATGAGGGAGAGAGTTCTAAGAAGTTAAAAGTTGATGTTTACCCTTTTAAAATGTCTTCCTGCTAGAAGGTTTTTCTTGTATTTATGAGTGGTTTTGTCTTTGAAGAGAATTAAAAATAAGCTGAAGCAAAAAGATTGTAATGGTAAGTTCTTCCATAGTCTCTAATATATTTTGTTTTCAGGCAGTAAGTATCTGAAGTCTCTGAAGACAGAGTAGGATTTGCTTGCAGGAGTCAACAAACATCATTGTCCAACTCATCAGTGTTACTTTCTCAAAAAATTATTTCTGATTCCTGAGTTTTTTCAATAGCTATTTACTTCAGAGCATTAAAGAATGACAGGACCACTGAGGGAAGAAATTATCCTTTAATCTTAAAATATTTTGGTCTGTAGCAATTTTAAATATACAACCCTAGATGAGTTCCCAATCACTTCAAGCCTGAAAACAGAAGCTGTCTTGTTTTTGTTTCAAATATTGAATTCACAGACCACCCAAATGCTTGAAAAGCAGAGGCAAAGGTACCTTACACATCTGAACACATTTCAGAGCTTAAAAAATTATTAGTGAATAGTTAGGAGGCTTGGTATCCTAGAAAGGCATCCATAAACAGATTTATGTAAAGAGCTAAGTGGAAAATATGTGCTGAACAAAGAAAGATAATGTTCTGGGATATTCATGGTATTGTAATTTTCAAACTTAAGTTGCGAAGATTGCTGCCTCACTGATACCCAGATGACTGGGCATGCAAAATTTGAGTGGGAAAAGACTGCATACTTGCAAGAACATGTAACAGCTGAAGGAAACCTTGATGCTCAACAGCAATTCTGATCATCTGTTCTGTTTCCCTTATCAAGCTTATAGAAAAGCCTTTGCTTCTTCATATTGGCTGTGCCTTTCTTCTGTTTCCTAGATCTGTGGTCTAAAGTCCAGTTGGGCTATCTGGATTTAGAATTATTGTCTTACACACAATGCAAACCTATACCAAATTAACTTTTCTGGTGAGATACTTATTTAGGCAGTAGTGTAGATGCTCTCCCTGCCTATAAAATTGTATTAATTCAGTCCTGCCTTTCCTTTCAACTTGCCTAAGTATGTATCTCAAAGCAGTTGGGAGGGAAGACATGAGCAATATAAGCTTACTCTTGGTGTAAAGTTAGGAGTAATCATACTGCCCTTCACTGCCAATGTTTTGGTGATCTGAGGTTGTTTTGAGGTTCTGGTTGAGTTGTTTTTTTGTGGTTTTTTTTTTTTTTTTTTTTTTTTTTTTTTTTTTTTTTTTTTTTTTTTTGTGGGGTTTTTTTTTTTTTTTTTTTTTTTTGGTTTTTTTTTTTTTTTTTTTTTTGAGAGAGCGTTTGTGCTTTCTTAATAGTTCTCAAGCAAATGACATTTATTAACAGAACAGGAAATGGAGGTTGGAATGATGATTTGGAATATTTCTGGGTGAAACTGGTGGCAAAAAGAAGCATGAAGACAAAAAAACAGAAACCCACAAAAAAACCTCCTTTGTAGAAAACTTTGGAAGACTGCATGATACATTAGAGATGATCATATGGGATACTTTGTCTCTTCCACAGTCAAGAATAGCTGAGAAGAGATGAAACTACTCTTTCTGACCTTTTGGTTTAGAAACTGGTTTATGTTATGTTTTCTTGGTTTTATTCCTAAGATGTTTTAATAGTTTTCTTAGTAATTATATGTAATTTAGAAGTACATGTTACAATATAGGAAATAATAGAATAAATTACACTTGATATGCAGAAACATGAAGTAGTAATAGAGATTTATTCTTTCTATATTAAGAACTGCATCTTCTAATGACGGCATTTGCATATCCATTTTGATGTATGGCATTTGCTGTGAAGTATGCATAAATTCAAATTTCTGAGTCTCCATGATGATGATTGTAAATTCCATTATAAATGGTATCTTTAGGAATTAGAAATATTTAAGAAATTTTATTTTTGAGTGAATATAATAATTAACAACTATTACTACCTAGGCAATCTTGGATAGAAATTATCTATCTTAATACTAAATTATTAAAATGACATTGATATTTTAAGTTTTGGCAGTGACAAGATTGATTAAAGCAACTCTGTGAGAGGTGAAGTAAATAGGGGGAGAAAAAGAGAGTTCTATTTTTAAAATTTTGTTTTAATGAGTAGGAATTTAAAGAAATGTCATGAAAATCTATTTTGTGAAAGGAAACAGGAAAGATAGATAGAGTAAGGCAGTGTTCCAAGCCATGTTACTAAAATTTAAGAAAAGTTTTAATGAAGTGAAAATACTTGCAAAAAGTGAAATTAATAAGGCAAGTAAAATATATGAGCTTCAGTAGAGGCCACTTGGGTAGAGCCATACAGCAAATAAATACATCTATGAGGAGACAGAAAAAAAAACATAACTTTTGTTGTTAATTTATATAATTTTTTAAAATTTAAATCTGTTACAGAATGCTCCATTCTTCTTGTTCTTTTAAAATACCTGTTCCTTGTAAGAGCTACTGTGAAGAAATACAGCCACATTTTTACACATTTTTGCTACTGAAGATGCCTTAGAGGACTTAGAAATACGTCTAGCAATCAACAGGATGTCTTAGGTCATTCAAAAAGGATAATGAGACTGCTATATAAATAATACAGTTGGAATATAAGGAAACTGCTTAATTACCTATTTAGTTAGGTCAGGTTATGTGACAGACCATTCTCTATGTGTCAGGAGTGGCACGTTGTCTACGAAAAGCCAAGTAAAATAAATGGAATAGCTAGAGGACTGATGATGGCTGTGACACTGGAAAGAGCTGCATAGGATTAATCAAGGCTTGTCATTTAAGAATAATGGAAGAGATTTCAGTAATACTGATGTATTTCCTAGGAGAAGATAATGGCATGCTATAGAAAACAAAGTTGTTAAAGGAATAAGGAATACTATTTCAAGTGCCATGTAAAAGTCAGTGTATCATAAAAGAGAATTAAGAAGTTTTCTAGGGATATTTTAGATTTTTTTTTTACTATCGAAAGAAGAAAGTAGGAGCAAATAATATACAAGGCAAGAGCTAAAGCTTCATGGAAATTAACTAATTCTGGGGGGAGGGGAAGAAAATGTAAAGGATTTCTTTTGTTCTATAGACAAAACAAAACCCCACACAAAGAAAATGAAACACCAGCAGCATAACTATTATACTATACTTTATTGGTAATTAGGAAAAGGGAGATTAAGTAAAGGGTGCTTTTGATGTCTTACAAATGTCAGCAAATGTCACAGAAGCTTTATGGAAATACTGGCTAGGCATATCAGCTGATTACCAGAGTTCACATAAGTTAGAAATAATTTTTCATTAATGATGTAGTCCACAGAACACATTTTTCGAAACCAGCAATTAACATTGCAAGGGAAAATAATTACTCTGGAATACAGCTCCTAATTTGTATCACTCAAGATCACGATGGGCTTTTTGTCCCCAGTAAAAGTATTTGAGGAATAGAGTTCACTGGGGCTGATGATGCTGTTTTTTTGTATACATCATAACATGCAATTCTCTATGATCTGTGCCAAGATTTACACCCAAATCTGGTTATTTAGGTATTTTGCACTCTGATAGTGGAATAAAATATGCTGCTTTAGTAGAAAAAAAATTAAATTGCAATTATAGCTACATACACAATATTAATAGAAACATGATTAAATTAAATTAATTTCATTATGTGATTGTAATTCCCTACGTAATTGAGGTGCCCACAAGGTGTCTACAAGGCACCATTGTGGATAATTCCCCAAACTGTCTCCAGGAATTTAGCATGTTAGTATACCGCTCTTAAATGCCTGTATAGTAAAGCATGAGGTGTGGGTACTAAACACAATGAGTTAAAGACCTCCAGTACTCTGGTTTTTTTGGGATTATGGATATTTGGTGGAATGACTTGCTTGACTGAAGCATTGCAATGGAGGGATACAGACTCTTTAGGAAGGATGGGAAGAGAAGACAAAGAGGGGGAGTTGCCCTTTATGTGACAGAGCAGCTGGAGTACATGGAGCTCTGCTTGGGGATAGGAGAGGAGCCAATGGGGAGTTTATGGATTAGGATTAAAGGGAGGACAGGCAAAGATAACAATACAGTGGGTGCTTGCTATAGGCCACTTGACCAAGAAGGGCAAGGGAATGAGGCTCTCTGGAAACAGATAGAAGTGGCCTCACATACACAGCAGGCCAAGAGAGAAGATATTCCTCTCTGCTCAACACTGGTACGGCCATGCCTGTAGTGCCATGTTCAGTTCTAGGCATCCCAGCAAAAGAGATGGACACATTGGAGAGGGTACAGCAAAGAATGAATAAGGCACTGGAGCATTTCACATACGAGGAGAGGCTGAGAGAGCAGCAGCTCTTTGCACCAGAGGAGAGAAGGCTGGAGGAGATCTTATCAATGTCCAGGAACACCTGAGGGGAGGGTACAAAGAGAACAGAGCCAGGATCTTTTCTGAGTTGCCCCATGATAGGACCAGAGGCAATGGGCACAAACCACAAAGCAAGAGGTTCCTCTAAACATCAGGAAACATTTTTGTCCTGTGAGGGTGATAGCACTGGCACAATCATTCTGCAATGTATTTTATGTAATGATTTAAATTATAACTTCTTTATTTAGTAACTGGTATGTACATAGGATTTTTCTTGAGAATAGTGTTCCCTAGAATAACAGATTTCGAAATTTACTAAAACAAGAGACAAACTTGATGGAAAAATAAAAATGAGTCGCATTCAAGAGTTTATACATATTCAACCTCTTTTCTATCGGTGACCCTCATTTAATGCCTTACCTGCCTGTTTAGGGTTATAAGACTTCTCTCCTGGATATACAGTCACACTGATTTCACTATGATCTAAATGAGGTCAGGATTGATACAGGACATCTTTATCCCTCATTGTTTTAATTGCTATGATTAGATATAGTATCAATTCAGACTCATAAGAAGTCTCTTGAAACATAGGAAAAAATATGTCAGCTCTCTCTTTCTTACTTTCCGTGGGATTGAATTTAACAATAATACTCTGTTATTGTGGATAACAATGTTTTGGAGATTATTAAAATGGTTTTTATTCCTTAATTCTGATATACAATATCCACTTAAGTCGACATTTTCCACTTCCTGGGTTGACAGACATTGTCATTCATTTCTGTGTGATAAATACAGAGTGTACATGAGGAGAAAATACATACATCACCAAGGTATAAAACCTTCAAAGCTCTTACCAATTGACATGTTAGAATGATTTCAGACAGAAACAAAGACAATCTTGTGTAACACATTTTTAAATGGCCTCCAGCAGTAGGCAAAATAAACCAAGCATCAATATTTTAAATGTATTCTGCTTTTGTTTTAAAAAATACAGTACTTTATATGTATAGTGCAAATTATACATTAGGATATATAAAACCTAACTGTTTTAATGGTTACTTTGTTAATAACTAGGCTACTTTAGGAAAATATATATGAGCATATATATAATAAAATAATTCTTGTTTGCAAAGAAACTTACAATTGCTTCTTACAACCACTCATTCGTGATTAATGCAGCGAGCATAGGAGTAAGTGGTGACTTTTCCCTAAAAACCCCTCAAACTAAACAGACAAACCCCTACATTTTAAAATACTTGAAGCTGTTGTGCATTCAGTAAAAGAAAAGTATGTGCTGTTTTAGCATATTTACCTTCCTAGGCTGTTCCTTGGTGGAATAGAGAAATTGTTTTGGAAATTACTTATTCCTTTACACAATATTTAGTACCGATTTTTATTTTAGCCAAAAAACATCCAGAAAAACATAGCTCATAAAACCCATGGATATTAAAAAACCTCCAACCAAGTCTGAGGAAAATCTTACCAGATATTTTTTCATTCTGAGACCACAGTATAGTGTACAGAGACTACTTGTAGAAGTAGGAATGAAGGCTTGTGTCATATCAGTTTCAGTAGGAGGAGAGCCAAACAATGTTTCTTTGTTCAGTCCAGCGTTTTAATGAATGGGAACCTGAACAACTGCCATGGGTCAGGACTTTTTTCTTCACTTTAACACAAGAATTCCCTTCTGCTTACTCATACCCAGACATGCATTGGACATGCCAGGAAGTAAGGGCACTTCAGGTCTACTGGCACTTCTCTGCTTTCTGTCTTTACCTGATGTACAGACTTTATTTATTACATGAAAATTGGAAGACAATATGCATATTGGCTTGTGCAAGAACTTTTTGGTGTATGAAATTCAATTAGTCTCTCATCTTAGTCCAATGCTTGTGAGTCTTCTGGAGTGGAAGCTACAACAAGCTAATGAAGCTGAAACTTTCTTGTTCTAACTCCCTGAACATCAGCTAAAAACCTTGGCTTGAGGAGGGAGATTGGGTATTGGCATATTGACTTAGTGCATATATGAAAGACCTTTTGCTGCTGCTCATATGATGTGTCTTAAAAAAAAAAATCAGCCTTTCTCACCTGAAATCCTAGAATATTTTGTCAGTGAAAAGATTATTTACCTTCTCTGGACTTGACTCTTCCCTTTAAAATAATCTACAGTAAGAGGAAAAAGATACAAATGTAGTGATGAAAAAATATATTTGTTGTATGGTTAGTTTCTGGAAATTGGGAATCTTTAGGATTATATCAGTAGTGAAATTTTAGGGAGCTGTGAAAATTTTGATTCTATTTATGTGATAGTATTTCACTCAGGGATGTGGGAAGAGAAGCTAAAAAATTATATTAATTTTAATTTATGTCTTACCATTTTAAAACATTGTTAAGAACAAACAAAACATTTGAACGTCAAGGAAATACTGTGAAATTTGCTAATAAAATGCTGAAAAATATTTTTTATCTTTCCTTGTCATAATGAATCAAGTTAATCAAACACAATCTGAAAACAGTCTGCAATGTAGACTGGAGTTTTTAATTTCTGTTTATTGCAAAAGAATTTCAAAGTACTCCTCATCTTACATTACTTGTGCTTCCACTTCAGTTTGCTCATCCCTTATCTTTCCCAGTCTCACAAAGCATTCTTTTTGAAATCTGTCTTTTTCATTTCTGCCCATCTCCTCTTAAATAATACACAATAGCACAGTCCTGGCAAACTGGCAATATAACTGAGTGAGAAAATTTAATGTGTGATATGTCTGAATAAAACTTAGTGCAAATTCCAGAATCATTGAAAAGAGTTGCTAAAAATGTTACCTTTTGGATAAATTTAAATAAGTGAACTTCTTTGGTGAGTAAAATGTGGCTTAAAGTCATGACTGTTACATCTGTTAACTGTGAGAATACTGCACAGGATATGAGCTGGTCTGAAAATCTTTAACAGTAAGTACAGCTAATGTTAAACAATTGCATCACTTAATAGTTCAGTTCATGATGCTTAAAATAAATATGTCCATTGTGGGAATTCTGTATCAATTCTTTTTTGCTGACTTCACGTCAAATCTGCCCACTGTTGTGATTATGTTTAGAGACACAATCATTATTATTCAACTAAGTATCCAGTCAAGTTGCTAATACTAAATGTGCACTAGAACACTGAATGAAATGGCAAATGCTTCTATGGTGTATTTTGGCTTCACATTGCTAATATAATTACTTAGAAAAAAGCTAATAGGTTACAATTTGCCCTGAAATTTATCCTCAGAATTAGGGGACACTCTTGACTTATTTGTATAAAATCTAAAAGATAGAGTAATTAAAGAGTGTACTGAGGTCTCATTGTTACTATGATACTAGGATTAAATTGATATATTGACACATTGACAAAGAAACTAGAAAAAAATCCTGCATTATACATTTAAAAATTACTACTATGAAGTAAGAGAGTAAGAGTCCATTTAGTAAGTTAATATTAAAATAGTGTCATTTTGCAAAGACTACAAAAACTTTAAACTGTATTGGAAGGTGTTCTATACTTTATAGTGTATTAAATTAAGATTAAAAATAACTTGAACTGTATTCATGCCTACAGTAAGTTTTCTAACTAGGGGGAAATTCCTTAATACAGTCATATCTGGTGTCTAGTTATTTGAATACCAATCACTGAAAAATCATAGAGGGACTTCTGAATAAGAAATTCAAATAGAAATATGTGTGACAAATCTTCAAGTCTTTATCTGTCATTGTCATAAATAATTTCAAATTCCAGAAGCAGCTTGTATGATAAAATAGATCTGACTAGCCCAATTTTCTCTCTGTTTTTCACAGTAGTGTCTTGTCATTTTTTCATGAAAATAGGATTGACGCTTTTTATGCTATTAGAAAAAAAGGTCCACCTACTTTATACTCGTTTTGGGAGATTTCAGAATTGAGTGGATTGCATGGAGGAAGGTGGGGAGAAATCCCAAAATCCTGAGGGGACAGGTTTGATTTGGATCATTAGATGTTAATTAACACAGATTTTCTGTGTTGTAATTTTTGAAGCAGAATTACTATGTTGTTTGACTAAAGTCTTCTGAAAGTATTTTTACAAAGGTCTTTTACAGGTCTAAAAATTTATTGAGCTGAATTTGATTGGGGCACCTTTTCATGAGCTCATTTTATTTATGGTTGCATTTACCCTTAAGAAGGACGCAATATGTTCATTAACCCTGTGTTTTTCCCACAATTGAAGAAAAAGTAAATCTATCTCTTAAAACCTGATTTTGTCTCTGTCTTCGATTGGTAATTCAGTTTCATTTTTAAGTATTCACATAATAATCCATTTTGTGGCCCGCTGTAAATATTATCTTCCATTTATCAAGATTTTCCTTTTTTTATTTATATTAAATCCTTCTGGATTAAGAAGGTTGTTCAACCAATTTAGATAGAAGATATGCAAAAATGCCTTTCATGGCAATTGCAATTACTGTATGATGAAACAGGGCTATATAAAATAATACCAACTGATGTTCTGATTTCCTATAAAGTGAGGAAAAATACGCATAAAATACATATACCAGTGCAGCTGAAAAGGGAAGTATTTCTGTGGAAGAACAGCAAGAAATTCACTGAAACAGGAGTTTGCAAAATATCAGTGACAGATATGAAAACAAAACCACATCTTCACAGCTGATCATTTTGTGCGATGAAATTGCTAAATTAAACAGATGTCTTTCCATCTCTCAGCTTGGCTGACATGAATCACAGATGCCCATTAGCTAAAATAACTATAGGATACATTTTATGCTAAAAGTAGAAGAGAAATATTTCACAGAACATTTTTTTAGTGCTTGAGTAAAATGAAAAAACTCAGCAGCACTGATTGGCAAACTGCTCATGTATTTCAGAGTTGGGTNTGATTCACCATAGAGGGCTGTGAAATACCTTGGGCAGTCTTTAGTCACCCTGATTCCTCTAGTAACATCTGGATTGAATTAAGAGCTAAAAAACCAAAATGGGAGGTATTCTCTTTTGTTGTTTATCTATACTACACATTTTCACCCCTTGAATTATGTCTGGAAGGCTTGCTCATTTTATCTATAGCTTTGTGTTTCCTGATCACCGAAAA